>JAUELF010251537.1:1055-11854 GCA_031471495.1 Clinocardium nuttallii
CTGCTACTTCAATGTACACTTCCCCACATACAACAATTCAGCAGCAGATGACTTCGTAAACATCTAGACAAATTCAAGGAAAATCTCTATAAATACATCTTAAAGTAGTCAATTACTAAAAAAGTTGAAAACATATCAGAGGGGAAATTGCTTGTTTGAGCAATTTTACCTTTTGACACAATGTTTTCAAAAGTGGTCTGCTGCAGAGGCGCCAAAAAGCGTTTATATTTGGGAGAGGGTTAAACTGTATTTCAAACTTTGTCTACGGCAGAGATGTCAAAGGTTACCTATTGGAGGGAAAGTTTAAACTCCAGTTGAGAGGTTCGGAAAACAAAAGAAAAAATTGTATTTATATATTTAATCCATATAGAAGATTTTAACTATAATAAAGTACATACAATACATTACATTGTAAAAATTCCTAAATCGCAGCATTAAATAATAATGTCTGTTACACTTTTTGCTTCATATTTGTGTTGGATACATAAAACAGTCTTTACTATCTCTCTCTCTCACTTGCAGACGCTTTATGACACATCTGTAGCAGACAACTTTTGAAAACATTTTGGAAAAAAAAAGAGAATGCATATTATGACAATTTCTCCTTTTTGCCATAATGATTCAACTCTATGAAATAACTATACTGTCATTTCTACAGATGTCTTAAAGTATGTCCGCTGCAAATTTCTTTCAAATTGAACAAAGCCAACCAGAGGATCATCAAAACAATCAAATGAGCAACCATACAGATTGTCAACCCCTTAACCCTTTCCCTCGTATATAAGCAGACGGCTTTTTTAAAACATGGTGACAAAAGAAGAAATTGCTCAAAATGAGCAATTTCTCCTTTTGCCACAATATTTTCCTCTTTTTTGTCATCCAATAGGTTATCCATTCATTTATAGAGGTTTTCTATCTTTTGACATAATATGTTCAAAGTCATCTGCTGCAGAATTGTCATATGAGGGAAAGGGTTAACCAAATACATCAGTGTAGATGGCATGTAGATAGCATGTTGATGCACTATGGGGTTGGCGTATCAATGTAAACAAACAAAAACCTATTCACAGTCACATCACAGCGCTGACTGATGAGGAATGAAACCTTTCTGAATTAACTTTTCTGAAGCTACACTTCACAGATCAAAATCGAACTACTCCATAATTAACGCAGTTGGCTTTATTGACATTGTATGCAGTTTTCAACATTTATTATATTATATCACAGCAATAATTCAAGTTATCCGCAATCTCTCGGTGACCAGGCAGTACTGTACAAGGAAATGTACCCAAGGATAATCCATCACAAAGGCTGAGATCAAACCTGGGACTCCCCTCGTACAGACAATATCTGATACCTCTTCAGCAAAGAAAAGATTGCTGGATAGGGGAAAACGGCTCGAAGGTGGTGGGAATTTCCTTTTTCCTTTATTGTTTCAATTCAATAATGTATTTTCAATTATTTGGGTTTCAACCTGTTTTTTCCATTATAAGAATTTTCTCTGGATGTCTTAAAAATATAAGTAAACAATTGATTTGAAAAATGACATGCACAGTCTTCATGTTTGATTGATTAATTGGGAATTACAGTTTTCAAAAAAAATTCAGTCATACCATTGCGGCCAGTGCACCTATCTGTGTTTCCTGACAATAGTTCTCCAAATAACTGGCTTCTTTCCACATAGACTGTTAGCCCATTAGTTTAAGACCACTGATGCTTGACACATTATCAAATGCCGGAAAGAATGTTTGACCAACCTGGGGTTTAAATTAATAATCCCTGTATTGATAGCCTGCATTTCTACCGACTGAGTTACGGAGGTTCTGTTTTTCATGTTTGAAGTGATTCAGAGTAACTCTTCTAACTTCATTGTGCGAAATAGCTAATCAGAAGGTTTAACATTCATATAATAATATTCCTTATAAATCAATCGTTTTCTTGATTAAATAAATATATCCACAACATGTATTCACACTCGGCATACAATACTACCTACCCTTCTTTCATTCTTACAAAGACATCCAAACTCACTACATTGATAATTGCATACAAAAAAGTAAACAATTGCAACTGATGTGTATGAATTAAATAATATTTTACGAGTTTTATCTTTTCCCACCTACAGATGCATTTGTGGCGACAACTTTTGAAAACATTGTTGCAAAAGGAGAAATGTCTTAATTTGCCATAATGTATTCAACTCTTTTCAATTAAAATACATCTTAAACAAGAAATTGACCATATTCATTACTTTAATAATGCTTTCAAAGTCATCTGCTGCAGTTTTGATGTATGTGGGAAACATTTAACCCTACTCCCTCATAAAGCTACAGGTAGATTTATGATGCTTATAATGATAGTTTATCAGGTAAAGGATGTAGGTATTCATAAAACATAACACTTTTATCCAACAACCTCAAAAGTCAATCTTTTTTTCTTTCTTTTTTTTAAAAAGTCAACATTTGGAATGTTTTTGTCAATTGTATGATCAGAATTTCCCTGATATATTTTTAGATTTTAAAACTTCTTGCTAAGAACTCGTTATCTGGAAAAACAGTAAGTATAAATTTGACACCGGGTTTTCAACTGAGTTTTTAATAGTTGAAAACCGTGTGAGAGAAGTTTTTTTTCAGGGAAACAGGTAATATATGATTCTCTTTTCCAGTACCCTCTTAATCTGACTAGACTATATTTATGATACAACATGTAACTATAGGATGATAAAGCTCTTAACATAGCACGGTGGCGATGAACTGCCAAAATAGTACAAACCCTTTCCTAAATACAGATGCTTTCTGACACTTCTGCAGCAGACGACTTGAAAACATAATGATAAAAGGAGAAATTGCTCATTATGAACAATTTCTCCTTCTGTCAACATTTTCGAACTCTAGTCAATAATTACACTGTCCTTTAAATAGATCTTGGATATTTTTGTCCAGGTGTTTTTTTAAAGTCGTCTGCTACAGATTTGTAGAATTGTGGAAAAGGGTTAAATGAAGGATTTCATATAATCATTCTTGAGACAATGTGATAAGACTTGCTTTAAATAGCATGCAGAATAAATGGATTTGGTATACTATATGTATTGTCCGCCAAATTTCAACTGTCGCACGATGAATATAGAACAAGGTCAGATGACCTTGTTATGTGACAGGTCAGTTTGCATGAACAATTAAAACATACAATTTTACCAGTAGTTGATCTTAACTGCAAAAGATATAAGATTGATTTTGTGATGTATCTATCCTATTACACTGTATTATACTTTATTCCAAAGATGATTTCAAGCAGACGACTTTCAAAATGTTGTATAAGGTAATGGATTTAATCCTTTCCCTCATATAGACCCTTTCCGATGCCCCAGCAGCAGACAGCTTTTTGGAAAACATAGTGACAAAAGAAGAAATTGCTCAAAACGAGCAATTTCTCCTTTTGACACAATGTTTTCCACTTTTCGTCATAAGTTATCCATTCAATTATAGAGATTATCTATGTTTTTCTTGAGAAAATATGTTCAAAGTCGTCTGCTGCAGAATTGTCGTATGAGGGAAAGGGTTAAATTACTTCACATGCTAAAAAACATTCTTGTTAACCTCTTCACAGATATTCAAACTCTATTAGGCTTAATAAGTTCCATAACTGCCATGCTGACAAACACTCCTGAGAAGTTTCAAGACCATAACTGAAATACTTTTTTGGATGTGTGCCAACAATTTGGTTGACGGTCACCCAATGAAGGTTTCTTACAAAACAACTTAGAATATAAGGCAAAACATTTTATCGTTTACTCAAACAGTCATGTTTTTTACCAATCAAAATGCCTAGGAGAGAATCTGAAAGAGGGTCACCATAGAAACATTCCAGTGAAATAACATCAATATTGGGCCATTAGTTTCTGAGGAGAAGATTTTAAAGTTTACACTATGAAGAAATAAGAAGAAATTACCAAACCCACTGTTGGCTATGTTACTAAAGGAATCCCTGAGGATGAAAAACAATTGGAGGAAACTCGAGAAGGCCATTGAGAGGATGTTTGCTTTGAAGTTTCATCACAGTTGGCCCAGTGGTTATTGAGAAGAAGTCATCTCAAGTTAAGAGTTGACATGCAGACGCATAACGGCTGATTTAGCTTTTTTAATATCTGTTTGTTTGCAACGTAATGAAAGGAATGAATAATAATAGTATGTTTTGCCAAAGCAAAGCAACATGTATCAGCCATTTTGAAAATAGAACTGCACAATGCCTCAGCTTCATGCAAAAAGCTTGAAAATACATGTAAATCTTATAAAAAATTCAGTTACAACTGTTTTGCGTGATGCCATCAGCATGTTTACTTTTTGTAAGTACAGTCAAACCTGTGCTAAAGACCACCTTGAAATACCATAAAGCGACCCATACATTTAGTTTTCCAAATACTCATTTTCTGTTTATATATATATGACCCTGCAATTAAAGACCACCTGTGAACATTAAAGCCCTGATTATTCACTTCCTTCCAAAGGGTGGTCTTTAAACACAGGTTTAACTGTACATGTATTACATAAGCCAAGTTGGGAATCTAGTTGAGAAAGTGACCAGTGAAGACCCAGACCAGAGTGTGCATTTTTAGCTTCACCCTAACCTGATCATCATTTACCCTTTCCCACATACAACACATCTAGAGCAGATGACTTTGAAAACCTCTAGGCGAAACAATGGAAAACCTCTAGATGTGAAAGAATAATTATTGAATCGAGTTGAAAAACACTGTGACAAAAAGAGAATTTGCTCATGGTGTACAATTTCTCATTTTTCTACAACGTTTTCACACGACGTCTGCTGTGGATGATGCATCAACATACGTCTGCAGATGGGAAAAGGATAAAAATGTAATAATCAAATGTAGTTTCTGATAAAAACCAACCAGTCTAGCACTGTTGGTAGCAGCATGCCAATGTATATTTTTCTCATACTGAAACAATTTAGAGGCGACAAAAACTCCATTTAGACTACTGCACCTCAATACAAGTAAGACAGTGAGAAACAGCGGTATCTGCTTCACACACAATGCTGAGTGATATCAGAGGGACAACAATTCTAGCTTTTCATCAGAATTGTTATACTTATAGTTATAATAATTGTAGATTTACAGTGAAATACCTGCTGAATCAGGATTGCAAGCTATTAATCCTTTCCCTTATACGACAATTCTGCGGCGGATGACTTTGAACATATTTTGTCCAAAAATAGAAATCTCTATGATTGAATGGATAACATATGACTAAAAGTGGTAAACATTATGGCAAAAGGAGAAATTGCTCGTTCTTAGCAATTTCTTCTTTTGTCACTATGTTTTCAAAAAGCCATCTACTGCAAAGATGTCAGAAAGCGTCTATATGAAGGAAAGGGTTAAGAATCGTTTTTGTTTTGCTGAGCCCCAGTAGCTCAATTGGTATCAACGTGTGTTTTAAATCCAAAGGTTGTGAATTTGAACCCCAGTTCAAGCCAACATTCTTTCCGACATTAGACAAAAGTCTGTGACTGAGACAAGTGTCGGTTGTCTTCAAGCAATGGGCTAACAGACTATGTGCAAAAGTAGCCAGTTTCTTGGAAAGTATCATGTGTGGAGTACTGGTGTGAGAAAGACAGGATACACATGAGTAGGTGAATTTAACGGACCGCAATGATATGACTGAAATATTGCTGAAAATGGCTTTAAACCCCAATCAATGAATCAGTCAAAAGATTCTTCACTTTTAACAAATGCTACAGACACTTTATTGTCTCACATGTCTCAAAGACAATTACATGTCTGTAATTATACCACTGATGAATTTATACCCTCCCCCTAATACCAAAACCAAGTTGGTACCTCTTATTGAGGTTAAAAAGAAACACAATATTATAATCACTTTGTTAAATAAGTACATAAAAAAGTCTGTACTCTTAAAAAAGGAAAGATCCCCAGCTAATAAACTAGAACTTTGCCTGGGTTCCGTTTGTTTGTTTTTGCTGTTTACTTTTTTCTCTGTCACAACAAACCAATCAATAAGTAGCTAAGGCCACCTGATTCATCCTGGGTGTTTTTATTTATCTTCCAGAGCTGACTATTTCTCACTGTTTACATAACAAACAACTTGTAGTTCCATGTTTAATTGCAAACGCCTCTTATGACCCAGTGTAATCTTTTCAAACCTAACCCCGTGCTTTTCAACAGGACTGAAATAGAGCCTTTTGTAATTTCCTCCTTTTTATCCTTAACACCCTTTCCAAACCTGCAGACGCATTTTAACTTAATAGCAGCAGACGACTTTTGAAAACATCATGATGAGCAATTTCACCTTTGGCCACAATGTTTTCAACTTTATTTAACAATTACGCTATCTTTTATGGAGATTTTTCAGGTTTTTGTCACTCCGTTTTCAAAGTCGTCTGCTGCAGATTTTCTGTATGTGGGAAAGGGTTAAGTACCCCGATGCAGATGTCCTTTCAGGGGCCCTTTCAGCAGACAACTTGTGAAAGTATTTTGGAAAAAGGAGGTATTTAACATTTCTCAACTACAGAAGCACTTTGACGAAACTGCAGCAGAAGACAACAAGAAAAATTGCTCTCCTTTTGGCACAATATATTTTCAACTCAATTCAATAATGATAGTTTCATTTTAGGAATTGTTCACTTATTTTTGCAAAATTCTTTTCAAAGTCATCTGTTGCAGACGTATTATAAGTTGGAGAGGGTTAAATAATTTCCATGTTGAAATCAAATAACATCATTGTGATGTAATTAATAAATAATGATTGCTTAATCACTTGAGAAGCCCCTGCAGCAGAATTATACATTTGAAACAATGTGGGAAAGGAAGAGTATGCTCAATTTGAGCAGTTTCTCCTTTTCCAATGATGTCTTTTCATTCAATTTAAAAATTGGTTTTAAGTAAAATTGTGTATATTTTTCTATTCTATTCTACAGATGTTTTCTGAGTTTGTGAGTCTTCTATTTTGACAAATAATCATAAAAGTTATTTTGCATTCCTAAATCGATTAAATATCTCCATAGAATTTATAAATACCCTAACTGTTTTAAATGAATGTGGTTTTTTATAACAAGGACCATGATGGTCTTGTATTGCTCACCTGAGATTAATTGACATGCTGTTAAAAGATTGTTGGTGGCAATCTCGTGCAGCAGAGCTGAGCAGATTGGGAAAAGGGCCACATAAGGAACATTTATATTTAACTTTTTTGAAATGTGACCAGCTGAGTTTAGGGGGAGTTTAAGGGTTTTTTAAAAAATGTATTTAGCTATGGAAGTCATCTAGTGGAATGGAGCCAAGGAACAGTTAGAACAATTTTGAAAGAGGACCAAAGGAACATAACTGCGACATCATTATGATATCAGACCAGTTCTTACAGAGAAAAAGATTTGAACAGTCAATAAGAGATGGCGGACAGTGAGTTAAACACAAACAATAGCGATAAAATACAGATGAAGGATTTTCAAAAACGAGCAAAAAGTAAAATTGTACGCAGAGTGATTAGACTTGGCTAGCAAGCTTAACAAAAACCCAAAAGTTTATGTCTAGATTTCAATCTAATACACAAAACCTAAATAGATACAAATGCGAGTCATACCAATTGACTTTTAAAATGGGGGTTTTCCAGCCTTGGGGCTCAGTATTTTGGGGTGTAGCATTTAGGTTGTTAAGTGTATGTGAAATGTTTTCTTTCCAATATCCCAATATCAATTTTTTATAAGGATACAATATCACGCAAATTATCAAGCTAGAAGTAATTTTGCAAATCAGTTAGTAAAGCCCTTTTCTCACTGTCCTGGCTTCCAGGTACGTCCCGGAGGAGGGTTCTGGAGAAACCTTCTCAAACCATGAAGATTATAAACCACAGCGGCACAGTAGAAGTTGGAGATGATACGCAATGAACCCTGTTAATTGTTCCGGCTTGATCCGGATGTTTTAAAATGTTTAATACAACCAGGAAGACATATATTGACAAAATGCCAGTATACGCCTGTGCAGGGTCGGGTCTCTACCATGCCAATAACGTAATAGATTGTAGTACCTGGGGGTGGTCGGGGTCTCCACACAGGAAGACCAACAGGGGCTAGAGGGGTGCCACTGTGGCGCATGACCAGGGCTAAAAGGGGTTGGACCTGCGTCCACCGGACACACGTGGGTCACACCGGGTTATACTTGGAAATTTAATGCCCTGGTGTGACACCATAAATGACTATGCCAAACCAGGAACTAACCTGGGTCATCCTGGATCAAATGGGGACATCTGGCTTTAAAACTGGGGGCCACACTCTGGGACAATAACAGGAATGTGAGAATGCAATTGATTTTTCGGCAAATATGTCCCGGATCATCATGGTATACTGGGTATTTTTCACTGAGAAATATTGGAACATTGGGAATGAGTCTTAATGATCAAAACTGGAAATTTGTATCAACATATTTTTTTTGATGGTCTAATAAAATAAAAATACATTTCAAGGATATAACTAAGTTAAAATCACTTAACCATTAACAATTTACCTCATTATGCTATTTTCATGAACATTTGAGGTAGCAAATAAAACATCAGTAAAAATAGAAGTCTTGCTTCATTGGTTAAAAGTAGAAGCATTATTTGTACACAGGGCTTAAAACATAGCAGAAAAAGAAAACATTGCTTAGATTGTTTACCCTTTCCAAATAACATCAATTTGCAGAAGATGACTCTTTGCAAAAAATTGAAAAACTTTGAAAATGAAAGTATAATAGTTGGATAGAGTTGAAAACATTGTAGTAAAGGGATAAATTGATCATCATGAGCAATTTCCCCTCATGCACAATGATTTCAAGTGTCAACTGTGTTCATTTTGGGAAATGGTTAACGCAGTGTTCAAAACTCATTTATATGAGGTAAAAGGTTAAACAATTATTTCCCATCAGGAAAATATTCACATAAAGTAATAAAAAAAATACCAGTATACAAAATCATATCTTACATTACATTCTGTGTACAAGATTAGCATCGTCATGGCAACCATAGAATGTAAACAACACAATTATCTCAAAATACAAAATGTAAACAATGCTGGGAGTTATAAGTAAACAAAAACATCAATGGGATAGGCTAGTATTTCACTTCTTGATGAAATTTTAATCCATCTCAGGGCAGTTTGTTGATTCGAGCGCAATCGATAAAAACAGCAGACTAAATAATGCTGTTTGCTAACAAACATTTCAATTTGCTTTAATAGTTTTTGTTAAAATATCTTTTTAATGGTGAGCAATATACCCTGGTCCATACTTAACCCTTTCCCACATACAACAAAATCTGAAGCATATAGCTTTGAAAACAAACAGGCAAAAAAAAAGTGAAAATCTTTATAAATGTTGATATATTTATTGAATATAGAGATAATAACTATATTTTGATACTAATTATAAGCTATTTCTCTTTTATGTTTTCTAAAGACATCTGCTGTAGATCTGAGATCAGGCATCAAAATTCGGTTTAATTGATAAGGATAACTTGGATATCATGTGAAGTTTAAAACATTGTGAAACAAGAGCTTTTGGAGGACAGCATGCTTGACTATTTTAGTGCTAATGTCAAAAAAAGAAAACTGTTTGCAGTTAAAGGATAAAACAAAAATATCTGTAATGGTTTTGAAAGAAATTAAGTGTCAATTGGCACAAAATACTTAACTAAAATTGTAAGTCGAAAAAGGGCCATAATTCTTACAAAAGCCTTGATGGAGTTATGTTCTCCTGTCTGTTGATGGAGGTAATGATGGTGAAAAAGTGTTGCAAAGAAATACATTGTACCTGTAATGGTTTTGAAAAATGGACTAGATATCATCAAGACAACGTTCTTTAAAGTTTCAACTTGCTCGTAGTAAAAATGCGCCCTCCTGAGTTTGAACAATATTTTCCCTTAGTGACCTAGTTTCTGACCTGATAAGACCCATATTCGAACTTGACCTAGATATAATATAGACAAACATTCTAACAAAATTTCAAGCTGCTGAAGCAAAAAATGTGGCATCCAAAGAGGTAACAAGATTTTCCTTCAACTTGGCCTAGTTTTTGACCCTGCATGACCCATATTCGAACTTGGTTGATATAATTCAGCTCAACATTCTGATGAAATTTCAAGCTGCGGCTTCTACAGTGTTGACAATATTTCCCTTCAATTTGACCTAGTGACTTGACTCGACATTACCCATGTTCGAACTTGACCTACATATCATCAAGACAAACATTGTGATAAAGTTTCAACATGCTCAAGTTGAAATGTGGCCTCCAGAGTGTTAACAATTAAGATTTCCCTTAGATTTGACCTAGTGACCTAGTTTTTGACCTCATATGACCCAGTTTCGAACTTGTCCTAGATTTGATGGAGATGAATGTTCTGATAAACTTTCATGAAAATTGGATGCAAAATGTAGCCTGTAGAGTGTTAACAAGGGTAAATGTTGAAGACGGACGACTGATGGACAAAATGTGATCACAATAGCTCACCTTGTATGCACAGGTGAGCTTAAAAGTGAATTGGTACAAAAAACTTAACCAAAATTCTAAGTCGAAAAAGGGCCATAATTCTTACAACAAGAGGGCCATGATGGCCCTGGATCGCTCACCTAAATGTTAACAAGATATTCCATTAATTTGACCTTGTGACCTAGTTTTTAACCAGACATCACCCAGTTTTGAACATTGTCTAGATATCACTTAGACGAACATTCTAACAAAGTTTCAACATGCTCAAGCCAAAAATGTGGCTTCCAGAGTGTAAACAAGATTTTCCTTA
>JAUELF010251548.1:0-11854 GCA_031471495.1 Clinocardium nuttallii
AGTACAGGGTCAATAACCTTTTTATTGCATACTTTCATATTGTAAACTATTTAGTTGACAATGTTTGTTTTTTGTATCTATCTAGAGTTTAAAGATCTGCTTCGAAAACCCAAACAATCTATTTGTTTACATATGTAGTCATTTCGTTTAAAATGCCGTTTGAAAAGTTGAATTATAACGGTGACGTAATTCTTTTTTAAATGACGTCATGCACGTGCATAACCAACATTATAGACGCGCGTTTTAGACTGTTTTCGGGTCAAAAACGTACTGTTAGCATGAGAGAGTAAGAAATTGTCCATTACCAGTATATGAGAATTTAACATTACAAAGTACTGTGAGGTTTAACAAAGATATTTAGGTCAGCTATGTTTGTTTACATAAAAAAAGTAGTCCCTATCATGTTAAGTCCCTATCATGCAGAATCTTCGCACGTCCTTATCTATGGTCATGATCACTCCTTGACAGCGGTCATGATCGAAAAATCATGACCACTTTCTACAATGCAAAGTGAACAGGACAATATCAAAGTATGCAATAAGGACCATATATGTCCTTTATCATCAGAAGCTCATTTTACAATGAAAGTATATTTTTTAATAGCATTGAAATTGTTCATAATGAGCAATTTCTCCTTTTGCCACATTAATTTCAAAAGACGTCAATTTCATGGGGGTTTGAATGAGTCAGCAAAGTGAAAAGGGTTTATAAAAATGAATAATTCCTCCATTTCCCATCCTTCTATCAACTCTATATCACATTCATACTTCTGCATTTTCCTGAGATAACATATAATGTCCCATCTCAGTTTTAAAAAGACACAACTCAAAAAATGTCATACTTGTACATTGTAGTAGGTAAAAGGAGAAAATCTAAAATAAAATTTAAGCCTTTCCCATTTTGATGCATTTGCAGCAGACCGCTTTTGATAACATTGCGACAAAAGCAGAAATTGCTACAGTAATTGCTAAATTTCTGTGTTTACTATGATGTTTTCAGCTCTATTAAAAAAATTAAACTTTCATTAATAGAGACATTCGATAGATTTTACTAAGGTGATTTTTGTCTGCTACCAATATGTTGTATGTGGGAAATGATTAATTGGTATAACCTTTTCCAACATACATCAAATCTGCAGCAAACGACTTTGAAATCATAGTGACAAAAACCTGAAAAAATCTTCATAAAAGATAGCTTAAAATGTTATATAAAGTTGAAAACATTGTGGCTAAAGGAGAAATTGCTCATGATACACTTTGGCCACAATGTTTTCAAAAGTCGTCTGCTTTTATTGCATCTAAATGCGTCTGCAAGTGGGAAAGGGTTAATGATAAGAAAGAAAAGATCTATACAATCTTAACACAGGCATTTGTATTCTTAACCCTTTCTGACTTACAGAAACATTTTGACGCCTATGCAGCAGACGACTTTTGAAAACATTGTGGCAAAAGAAGAAATTGATCATCATCAACAATATCTCCTTATGCCACAGTGTTGTCAACTTATTTCTTTCACAAAGATTTTTCATATTTTTGCCAAGATGTTTTCAAAGTCGTCTATTGCAGATTTGTTGTATGTGGAAAAGGATTTATGTGATAGAAAACTAAGACAACTCATTACATGATAAGCATTTGTTTTAACCTTTCCAACATACAACTAATCTGCAGTAGACGACGTTGAAGACACACAGTCAAATATATCGAAAGGGTTTATTCTCAAAAGCTATTTCAAGACATAAAGATAAAACCATGAAATCTGACTGAAATATTTTGTGCAAAATGTTCAAACTGTTAAAAGACCATAGCAATGAATCACTATAAGAAAAGAAGAAAGTGCTTAAAAGGACCAGTTTCTCCAATTCCAATAATGTATTCAAATCTTTATCACAGTTTTAACAGTTTCATTTTTTCAGATTATATGTAATTTGTTCTCACATGATTTCAAAGCATACAACTCATAAAATGCATTTCCTTTAACCCTTTCCCTCAAATGACAATTTTACAGCAGACGACTTTGAACATATTTTGTACAGAAATAGAAAATCTCTTTAATTGAATGGATTACCTATGACTTAAAGTGGAAAACATTTTGGTAAAAGGAGAAATTACTCGTTTTGAGCCATTTCTTCTTTTTTCACTATGTTTTCAAAAAGCTGTGTGCTACAGAGACTTCAGAAAGCGTCTATATAAGGGAAAGGGTTAACAAACATTCAAAGCTAAAGTGTATACACAAAAGCACTGAGCCTAAGAGATATGAGGCTACAAAAGTGTTTAATAACAAGCAGGTGCTACAGGATGATATAAAGATTCATCATAGGTGGGTGGGGCCACTCTCTGGGGGTCATGGTCATGAAGCATTACATCTTCTGGGGGTGGGGCACTTGGTTCCTGGACGGTTCGAGAAACACTACCAGATTCAAGTCTAGAAAAAACCGGGTCTTCCTGTTTTTGTTGAGTAACATTGCTATTAGATGTACCACTCACAAACTTACATGGTCTGTCCTTTCTCTTTAACACACAGCAACATATGAAGAGACATAGCCCAGCTATAAACAATAGTCCAGCTATGATGAGGATTACAATCAGGTAGGTGCTGTTGTTACTTTCATCCACTGTAAAAATAAAGTGCATATTCAGTGCTCTAGGTGCGGATAGTATGTCAAATTCTAAAATCTGTATTAGATATCCATGCCCTATGTTGTGGGTACTCAAAATAACCGTCTGAGTGAGATGATTATATTGAGGAAAGCAACATAGTATTTGGTTTGGTCATATATAAAGGAGGTAAAAGCCCTTGTTTGTGAATAGACCAGCTATAAACAATAGACCAACTATGATGAGCATCAGGTAGGTGCTGTTCAACTCTCAAATGTATATCAAGGTTTAAAGGTCATTGACAAGACAATATTATATTTTTTAAATTGATGACCGTTATTATTTTTTTCTTATTTCAACCAGTTATTGTATGTAATAACAAAATACATAGAATAAAGAAATTCTATTATTGGGACTTTGTCTTTGAAAAACTGTAGCAAACGCCTTTAACACCATTTTCAAAAGTTGTTCAGTATGTTTATGTCGGTGGAGTATTGATTGATTGTTTGATGTTTTACTCCAATTAAAAAAAAATTCATTTTTTTTCAATTTTGAAAGAGGACTATCAAAGGATCAATCCCTTGATCAGGCCTAGATCAGCCTGAGCATGCCGCACCAGCTTACCTGAACGCACACTTTTAAGCCTCCTGTGAATATTCTATTTCAGGACTCATTACTCTATACCTCTATCCCCCTGAGACGGGATGTGTCCGACCGTTTCAGTCTGCGTGGACTGCATCTGTGGATCTGGGTCGGTACATTACACAGAGGCCATAATGCTGTTTTTACGCGGTACACCTCATATATCAGGTCAGGCTTATGTGATCTTAACATGAAGCGAAAGATGGTCAGAATTGCTAACATGCCAAAAAGGAAAAATAACCCTATTTTCTTTAGGCATAATGCTTTAAACATATTCTCTATAAATCAAAACAGACTGAACTAGACTGTTTTAAGAATTAATGGTGAATACCAATCTTAGTTTTATATACCTTCATCTGGCGGACCACTACCTGGTTCTGCTGTGTAAATTACTGTGCTGCCATCTAATTAAAAAAAAAAGACAAATAATTTTGAATATTATTTTACAATGTGTTATTGTTCTAATCAATTTAAATGACAAGAGAACAAAAATAACTTAAGAGTACCCATAACATAGGGTTTGAGTGTCAAATAAGGATTTTAGAATATGAAAAATGCCCCTAATCTAAAGCACTGAGTTCTTTTTGACAAGTGTTGTTTGCAATAAGGATTTAACCCTTTCCAATATGGAGAAACTTTCTGACACCTCTGCTGTAGTCGACTTTTGAAAACATAAAAGGAAAAATGGCTCATCATGAGCAATTTTTTCTTTTGCCAAAGATGAACTTTCAGTGTAAAGATGAACTTTCAGTGTAAAATAAACATGGGCACATCAAAACAGTGCATCCCCTAATCATATATGCTTTACTTTTGACCTGCAGTAACATTGACATTTGACCTCTGACCTCAAATATTAATAGAGGAGACATCTTCTCATAATGGGAAACAAGTTCGCCTATTATTATCATTTTTCTCAAAGGTACAAGTTGCAAGTGACTTTGATTTTCCATATTTTTGCTCAGATGATTTCAAAGTCATCTACTGCAGTTTTTATTGTGTGTGGGAAAGGTGGTTTAACGTTAGACCTACCTCTATTAGCTTTACATATATAATTGAGCAAAGTTCTATCACACTTGTGTACTGTCCACGTGTCTTTGATGAAATCCATGGACACACAATGCTTGCGATAATCATTTCCTGATAATGACCTGTGAAAATAAATTATTGATTGCTTCACACAAAATTATTAAAACTTTTTCACCCAGACATTTTTTTAAATCACCTGAAGAAAAATATAGATAGTCTCCTTATAAAAAAGTTCTGTTTAAGATTAGAATTGAAAACATTGTAGCAAAAGGGGAACTTGCTAATGAAATTTTAGGTAGACAAGTTGAAATAAGGGCAATAATATCGACCCAGGTCAATATTCTTCATCATGAAAGCATCTGTATGTGGGAAAGGGTTTAGAACAAAATGTATTCTAAAAATTTACTGTGAATCCATTTAAGGCAAATAATTTAACCCTTTCCCACTTACAGGTGCAGTTTGATGCACCTGCAGCCGACAGCATTTGAAAACATTGTGGCAAATGGAGAAATTACTCTTAACAAACAATTTTCCTTTTGTCTAAATGTTTTTAACACTATCCAATTAAAAAAAAATTATTGAGATTTTCAACTTTTTTGTCTGGATATTATCAAAGTCACCTGTTGCAGTGTTTTTTGTATGTGGGGAAAAGTTTAATAGAAAGGTGTAAATAAAACAGCCAACCTGATAAGTGGAAAAGATGTTGTGTCTAACCAAGAAAATGTTCCTTCTGAACTTGTATCACTTAATCCAATCCATGCACTGGACAGAGAAAGGTTCCTACCATAGCCTGGAAAAATATAAAAAATAATTTTTTTTCACTTAAGCCATATAAGCCCCGCCCCTTGGTAAATTTCAACCAGTCAACATGGCTTGAAGGAATCTGATAGAGGGTCACCTTAGGAACATTTCTACAAAATTATTTGAAAATCTGCCTGACACTTTCGGAGGAAAAGATTTTTAAAGTTTTCCCTTTAGCCATATAATGCATAACCAATCAACATCGCTTGAAGGAGTCTGATAGTGGGTCACTTAAGGAACATTTCTACAAAATTAATTGAAAATCAGCTAAACACTTTTGGAGGAGAAGATTTTTTAAGTTTACACTTTAGCCGTACAAGTCAAAATAGCCCTGCCCTCTGGCGGCCATGTTTTTCAACCAATCAACATGGCTTGAAGGAATCTGATAAGAGGAACATTTCTACAAAATTATTTGAAAATCAGCCAACCAGTTTTAGAGAAGACATTCTTCAATAAAGATTTTTGTTTCATTGCCATGGAAACCAGAATTCTGCATGTCCCAGAAATTTGAAGGAATTCTGGTGAGGTCATTGAGAGGATGCTTTCTGTGAAGTTTCATTGCAATTGACCCATTGTAACTGAGGAGAAGATGTTGACGCACGACAGACAAAAGGCAATCACAATAACTCACCTTGAGCTCAGATGAGCTAAGATATTAAAATATGTATAAATTAAAGTCTAATACTGAAACCATTATAATTTCTCCTATTGTCACAATGTTTTCAATAATAATCTGCTACAGATAAGTCAAAAATCATCTTCATATCACAAACGGATTACAGTCATGTACATGGCTATTGACATCTCTGAAGAAGATGACTTTAGAAAACATTGAAGAGCCAGAATTATGAAAATTTGTATCAATCAATACTATAACTATAGAGTACCGGTAGATTTTTAGTTATAAATAGAAAATTGAAAAATTGCTCATCATGACTTTTGTCAGCAGAATGTTTCAAAAGCTTTATGGGAATAAAATATATTACTAAAGATTCGTTCATATGTTAAATTATATTAGAATCTGTGAATGTTCATAGTTAACACCGCTTGTAGACACATTCTGACGCATCTGCAGCAGAAGACTTATAAAAACATTTGGACAAAACAATCAATTTCTCCTTTTGCCACAAGGTTTTCAACTTTCATTCATAGCGATTTTCCATGTTTTTGAATGGTTGTTATCAATGTCGTCTGCTGTAGTTTTGTTGTATGTGGGACAGGGTTAAAGAAAGAAATGTTACCAATTATAGTCTGGTACACTGCCTCATCTGCTATGCTGACCAGGTTTGACTGGCTGTATGTACAAATATCCTGGGAACCAGTCCATGATGCTGTCCCAGTTGAACCAATCATATAACAAGTATCTGGGTCATCTTGGTGTTGGAACCAACCAGGAGCACACGTCTCATTTTCTAAATAAAAAAAGACAGTGACATTTTACCAAGCAAAATAACAATTTACTGGTACTTTTTTATTCATATAGAGGGAACATAATGTTGCATAAGGGCTTTATTTACTGAAAAGTGGATGGTAAAATTGATTTCTTGCGAGTCTGATAGTTGAGTGAGATGTAAATTGTCCTAAGCTCTGGCAAACAAAATAAAAAGCCAAATAACCCTACTGTAACA
The DNA here is from genome assembly GCA_031471495.1 of Clinocardium nuttallii. Lineage (NCBI taxonomy): Eukaryota > Metazoa > Mollusca > Bivalvia > Cardiida > Cardiidae > Clinocardium > Clinocardium nuttallii. The sequence goes on from JAUELF010251548.1 coordinate 6,692, forward strand.
TAATTACCATCTTACTAAAGTATATACAATTTACAATACTTAAGACAAGAAAAAAACCAATTGTATTTTAATTGTTTTCAATAATAAAATCACCTATTGTGTGCCTAAACTGATAAATTATGAACAGTGTGTTAATGCAGTCATCCTTTACCTATTGGGAGTCAATACATTATATTTCGATGATGTCACAATACACATCAATGATTTTACATCACCATACGTGATATTGTACATGATATTGTATGTGTAGAACTGTGCATAATCAACATGAATATGATCATATCATACTTTAAATGAGAAATAAAATCTAGGAGCTCACATGTAACTCTTAACCATTTGCATTGGGCAAACAGGCAAAACAATCCCGAGGTCTTTAGGTGCTGTTTTTGTAAAAATTGATATGACTTGAGAAACCTTATAGAAGGTCACTAAAGAAACATGTATATAAAAACTGTTTCACATAACTTAACATGTTATTATAACTGGAATACTGGTGAAATCAACAATCAACAACATGTTAAGACTTACCAAACGTTTCAAAGGTAATCTCAACACCTCTAGGGTTCCCAAAGTTTTGGTGCGTTGAATAAAACTGTAGAAACAGGTACCGGCCTTTAGATATCACATTATAGGGGTTTCTAGCTCCACAAACTGATGCCAAACTTTTACCTTCTATAGTCATTCCTGTGTTAAAGAAACAAACTACATGTAAAATAACAACATTGACAGTTAAGTTTGAACAATAGTTTATTTTATTTTTTATAATAACATAATAATTAATATAAAATTTACAATATGTATGTATATAGTATAAAGCATTTTCCTTTTCTTACCAGTATAGGCATGATGGTGTATCTGCAGCAGACGACTTTCGGAAACATGGTAGCAAATTTCAAAGTGCTCATAAGAAGCAATTGCTCCTTTTGCCACAATGTTTTCATCTATTAAATATTGTATAGATTATTTTATATATATTTTCTGTATTATTATTGTTTGTGGGAAAGGGTTAAAAAAGGCTTATTTACTCATTCTAAGGAAATTTATTTATTCACATCTTTATAATTATTTTTCAGAGAATGAGATAAGGGGGAGTAAACTGGTCTTATACCCAACAATATCTGTGGGTACTTGTATTCAAACAAATTGTGTCACTGAGACGATTTTTTGAGTTCCCACTGACACAACAAGAAACAAAAACTAGAATGGAGTGCTCTGCGGAGCATGCGTGTCACCTAAACCTGCTCATTGAAAGTGCGACAAAAAGTGTACCGGACAGACAGATAGACAGACGCCGGGTGACACGCAGGGTGACACAAGAATGCGCATTATCTAGAGCTCTGTATTTTGTTTAAAAAAAATGATGTTTTTAATGCGATCATAAAACATGGTCATTTCACATTCAAGTCGGAGTTGTACAGAAGCAAAAAAGCATCTGTTAGTTAAAAGCTGCGAAACGCCAAAACCATCCATAAAGTATTTGCTACCAGTGTAGATCAAGATCAGTGAGAACAATGTTAGTCAATTAGTTATAGAAGGTTTTCGAATCTCTGTAAATCTTAAGCTACCCATTTTGCATGAATGTTATGGCAGGTCTTTTTCCACATGTACCGCCTCATTAGTGTAGTGGTACAGGGTCACCCTCGAGTGTTGGAGATTGCCAAACAACCAATTTACCAGACATGAAAAAATTACCTGAATTTTTATGTTAATGCTTTCCCACCTGCAGGCGCATTTAGATGCATCTGCAGCAGACAACCTTTGAAAACTTTCATCATGAGCAATTTTACCTTTGGCCACAATGTTTTCAACTTTATTTAACAACTAAGCTATATTTTATGGAGATTTTTCAGGTTTTTGTCACTATGTTTTCAAAGTCGTCTGCTGCAGATTTGTTGTATGTTAAGGTTGAATTTCCTGGAGCACAGCTCGTATCATTATGTAGAAAAATTCATGAAATATGAACTTACCTTCAATTATTTGTAGATTATCATAGCCAGAACATGTTGTATACTGCGGACTCCACTGCAAGTCTGCTGAGTCAATGTTCAGTTTGATGAGCCTGTTCTCTCCAGCGTCTATCTGCCATGAGCACAGTAGGTTGTTGGCATAAAACCCTCCTTCTGTAAGCCTAGTCTTTATGGTACCCTGAGTTTGATTGTTGATGAGTTGTGTATCTTCATTCTGACAAAAGTAATTGCCAGCTAAACCTAAAATTGAGAATTTAGAAAATAACAAAAACGCTTTAAACGTAATACATGTACTTTCCCTCATATGGTAAATACATGTATGCAGCAAGCAACATTGAAATTCTTGACAAAAATGTAGAAAATCTCTCTAAATGAAGCAAAATTATTGGAAAGAGATGAAAATTGTGTGGCAATACGGATAATAAAAATGTTTGTATTGTGAGCAACTACTCATTTTTTACCATTGTTCCAATACCAATTGCCATTCATGTCAAATCTTTGTGCTGTCAATATCATGGGATACAATCTGGGAAACCTTGATGCGGAAAACAACGTGTCAAATTTACATGTGAGTGAGGTAAGGATCCTGATGAAAGCGTTAATAGGCTTATTCTTAACAACTGGCTACACTTAATCTTGTAAAGTGACATTTAGTCAAATGGAATAGATGTGGACTAGATTTACAGCACATCAGGGACGTAGATAAGTATTATCTATGTCCCTGAGTACATGTACAAATTTTGAAAAGGACATATATTATAAAAGTTAAACACATGGTTTGATTACTGGGTAAACCCAAACAAGACCTTCCACTTTTTTCAGATTTGGAACTTAAATAAGGAACAGTTCCAATCACGAAAATGGATTGTATTTCAAACTAATTCCCTGCAATCACGCCTTAATTTAACCCTTACTGCATGCGACAATTCTGCAGCAGAAGACTTTGAACATATTTTGTCAAATAATACTTATAGAAAATCTCTACAACTGAATGAATAACCTATGACTTAAAGTGGAAAAGATTGTGGCAAAAGGATAAATTGCATGTTTTGTGCAATTTCTTCTCTCGTCACTATGTTTTCAAAAAGCCGTCTGCTGCAGTGGTGTCAGAGAGCGTCTATATGAAAGTGGCATTAATCACCCCAAAAAATCAAACCCTGCAAACACACCAATGAGCAATTTGTTTGAGCATTGGACCAATTTACCATTAATTGAAAACCAACTTAAGTAACTACCTAGGTGCAATCAGATTTTAACTGTTTAAAGTAGACCAATACCCAACTAGATTATGAAGATGATTGGACCGAATTATTAGGTTAAACGTCATGATAATTGAATCTCCAGAAAGACAACGAAGGTGTCAAAAACAAAGCATCCACTTATGGTGTGCAATTAACCCTCAGTCTCTTTCCCATATAGAACACATTTTGCAGCAGTTGATTTTGAAAACATCTAGGCAAAACTATGGGAATTCTTTATAACTGCATATGACTGTATAAATATAATTATCGGATAGAGTTTAAAACATTGAGGCAAAAGTAGAAATTGCTCATCATAATGATGAGATATTTCTCCTTTTGCCACAATGTTTTCAGAAGACCTCTACAGCAGGGGTGTCAGAAAGCGTCTATATGAGGGAAAGGGCACATATTTTGATAGTGGTCTTGTCTAGATGTTTCACATTCATAAATTTATATTATGTACCATCAGACAAATTAGAGTAGAAATTGAATGTTGAGTTTAAATCATTGTCGGGAAGGAGGCAATTTGTTCATTAAGAGCAATTTCTCCTCTTGCCACAATATTTTCAATAGTAGTTGTCTGCTGTATTCTCAATATATCGCTGTTAAGGCCCTGTCCCACACTGCCATCAATGATTTGTATCTCATGCAGTGTTTAGACGGCAGCAAAATTCAATTTTGTTGGACGTTCCAAACTTTGAACATGTCCAAAGTTTGAAATGGCTAGCGCCGTCTGTCAACGTCTAAATACGTCTGTAAACCAGCTGAGAAACGAATGAAAACGTCTAATAAACGTACGCATTTGTTTCTCAGACGGAATTGTTAAACGTTGCAGTGGGACAGTAGCTTTACAATTACATAATGGCAATGCCGCATTATTGCATTGTAACATATAAAATCACAATTTTGAGTACAGAAACCTGGACAAGTATAAAGGGCAAGTTTAATTATTGAAAATTTTGCAATAATGTTTCCAAAAGTCGTCTGCTTCAGAGGTGCCAGAAAACGTCTGTATGTGGTTATTTGGTCTTTGCTATTTATTGTTTTATACCTATTAAGAAATCGTATCATATAAACAGTGAAGCCCCTAAACAGTTACTGGATTGCTTAAATGTATATATATGTCACTTTACCTGTATTTATTAAATTCATAAAGGTGTACACCAATATAAACCGAAACCTTGGCATGACTGACTGACTGTTAGTGTAATCTGAAAATAGAAAACGGAAAAAATCATGAAACTTTGACGTAAGCAGGAAAGGGAATCTTTAGCCTACATTTAATGATCGAACAGTTACCTTTTAAGGGTTGTATGTTGGTTGAACAAATATAAAAGGCCTTAAAAAATGTAAAATAAACATATATTCCAACAAATAATCTTACAAAAATTCACCTTAGTTGGTTAAAACAGATGTGTTTTGTAACTGACAGCTGAGTATTGCAAAATGTTGTTTATTTTTATTTTGTTTGTTAATCTCCGATTTGAAGAATTTAAATTATCGGAAATGAGGAGAAAGGAGTAAATAAACCAGAAAGGAATTGTGAAAAAAGATAAACCGAGGGCATTCTAATAAGCTATCTTTTACCTATGTCAGATACCTAAATCAGTTTATGACTGTTTACAATCATTGACCGGCTGTGCCAAAACAAAAATAAAAGAATTACTGTCAAAACGTCGAATGACCAAAACGTCGAATTGATAAACAAGAACAAAATGGGTGGCAAAACGTCGAAAAGGAAAATATATAGGAACATGTATAGAATAGTTATATTGCTGTTTCAATCTTTGTTTTATTGGGTTTTACGCCACTTTCATATGTTTCAGTTATATCACGACAACAGTTCACTTATTTGTGAACCCTTGGTAAACATAACCTATCTAGAGCAGGCAACTTTGAAAACATCCGGACAAAAATATGGAACATTTCTCTAAACGAATACAGTCTAGAGCGCT
>JAUELF010251559.1:0-10488 GCA_031471495.1 Clinocardium nuttallii
CCTCGCGTCATATTATTTCAGTCGACTCGTTTCATAAAAACAATAACAAATAAGCACTCATGTAAGATCCTCTATATGACGTCAGGCTACATTACGTCATAAATAAAGCCGAGTTTTACAGGTTATACCTAAGGAAATGTTTAAAAACTATTTTGAAGATAATTCGACAGTTCAGTTGAGTTTTTCAACATTTATTTATTTATAAAGTCGCATTTTAGTCTTTGTTATGTACATGTAACCACCATACCGATACATAGTTGTGACGTCAGGCTACATTACGTCATAAATAAAGCCGAGTGTTACAGGTTATACATGTGTTAATATACTATAACACACAGTTTTACAAATGTTTAAGGACTATTTGAAGATATTTCGACTGTTTATGTGAGTTGTTTAACATTTCATTTATATATATATAACTTAAGTCGCATTTTAGTCTGTGTAACATGTTTTAAGATTATATTTCTACATTTATTTAATATATCGAATACATTTTAGAAAAGACACCCATGAAAAGAAACAATAAACATGCAGATATGGATGCAATAAGTAAAATGATACCAAAGATGATTTGCAGGAACCAATGGGATTCGAACGCGTTCCCTTTGATATTCTTATAATCACTGTCAGCCGCTGAATTAAAAAACAGTATGGCAAATGGATAAATGTTCACAAAGTTTTCAACTTTATTCAATAATAATACTGACTGAGTTGGTGATCTATGTTGCACATATTATATTTTCAACTAATAATAATAACAATGAATAAAATAATGGAAATGTACTGTTGATGTCTATGACAACTATTCAAATATTTATAAATGTTGTATTACATCACACTGTCATAGATACGGACACACTGAGGACAGAACCATGTTGGATATTGATTCTTCATCAAGCACGACTGACTTTATAAATAGGCCTATATATCAACAAATGTCCAGCATACATTTACATTCACAATCACAATTTATCCTGGCTTCTGAGGCACGTTTTAGCCGTCCAACGAGAAACCCAACATTGTGGACTTTGCGAAAGTATCGACCCTGATCAGCCTAAGCATGACGCGCAGGCTAACCAGGACAGACACATTTCGCCTCCTGTGGATTTACTGTTTCGGGACTCATTCCTCTATACCTCTATCCCCGTGAGACGGAATGTGTCGGCCAACAAAATCAGTATACGTGGAATATGCAGGCTGATCTGGGTCGACACATTACGCAGATGCCATATCGTTTTGTTCACGGGACGGCTCAATAATAACATAGTGTCCCTGGTAACACTGTTACATGGTGCTAGGAATGTATACAGTCTGTCAAAAGCCATCAATTACGCATAATGTTTTGTTTTCTCGTGGAAGGGCTCATTTCAAGTTTTCTTTCAATAACTTGCAACATATTAGATACATGGATATATATCTTTGTCATATGTTGACTCACTCAGGGACTCTTCATTATATGAGCCGTCCCGCGAGAAAACCAACATTAATGGACTCTGCGTAAAGTATCGACCCGGATCAGTCTAAACATGCCGAGCAGGCTAACTCGGACAGACACTTAATGTTCACCTCTTGTGGATTTTCTGTTTCGGGAATAATTTCTCGACACATTACGCAGATGCCATATTGGTTTTCTCACGGGACGGCTCAATTATGTCCTTGGTTGACATGGACACTGTTACATGGAGCTGGGAATGTATACAGTCTGTCAAAGGCCATCAATTTGTCTGTATTAAACGAGTAAGGCGATACATTGAACTTAACTGACGTCATTTCTACTTAAACCCTTTCCCACATACACGAAATCTACAGCAGACATCTTCAAAAGCGTCTGGTTAGTGGTTAACCTCATAAATGAAGGTTTAATACTTGACTAAAGTTAAAATGTCTCATGACGAGACATTTTCCCTCTTGCCACATTGTTTTCTAAAGTCGTTTGCTGCAGAGGCGTCAGAAAGTTTCTGTATACATGTGGGAAAACGTTAATTCCATCCCACACAACTTAATCTAGTAGTATTTGTATTAGTTGTAACACACTGCTTTATTGTGTAACGTTGATAACTTGAATGCAATAGGCCTACTCTTATTATGTAACATGTATGTTTACGATACGAAAACAAAAGGTTTAAAATTTGAACCTAGAAGCTGAGTAATGGATCACAATCACTCCCATTTAACTCTTGACCTGGGCATTGTTTAAAGGTGTTGAACTTCTTTTAAGAGTAAGACAGCTTTTGACTGGTAGAATTGCACAGGGAACTAAGTGTCCATTTTTTGTCAGTCAGGATATGTTATATGGACACTTGAGCCGTTCCACGAGAAAACCAATATTATGGACTTTGCGTAACGACCCAGATCAGCTTGCACAAAGTCCATACTGTTGGTGTTCTCGTAATTCGGCTCATGTAACTTGCCATGACATATCACTGACTATCCTATCTGGGGAGGCACCTAAATAGTCATACGTTTATGATATAACAAATCAAAATCCATAATCCGATGATCGTTGTGATTCAGCTTGCTGACCATTTGTTGTCTGTATAGGCTTCAACTGCGACTGGTTCCTGAGTCTGTCTATATCCGAATTTAAGCTAAAAATTAATCAATCATCTTTATTATTTAATATGAGATGTGTAATAAAAAATAGATGGTGTTTGACTGACTCAGCGTTTGCCTATAAGTATTATTACCCCTTCACTGGAAGACAAAACTGGCAGAGCCAAATGTCAATAACTGAAAGAAGCCATATTAAATAGTGCCCTCACACCATAGCGTATGCTGAAACCTGAAATGAGTTGCGTGTAAAAATATATTTGTATACGCACCAAACGCAACCGAAATCAACAATTATGTCAATTTGTAACCTATGGGTTGCGTGTGGGTTGTGTGTGGATTGCGAACTGAACTTATGGTCTCCCAATATCTGCGATCATAGGCACACGAGTTGCGTGCTGAACTTACGAGTTACGTTTGAGTTGCGTTCAAAACGTACAAGTTGCGTTTGACATGCGTGCTAGTTGCGTGGTATTTGCGAATGTGGGTCATGTGATTAAAACCTATAAAAGCTGAGCCGATTCAGTATTTTCTGGTACTAATTTGGTCATCGAAGATTCAACATGGGGAAAGCTACAAAGAAATGAGATAAATGTGACGTACGAGTTGCGTGCTGAACTTACGAGTTCCGTTTGAGTTGTGTACCTGTTGCGTGCGTAGCGTCCCTGTTGCGTATACATTGATTGCAGGCATTCGCAGAGAATTATTGAACATGTTCAAATTTCCGAACTTACTCTGCGCGTGACTGCGATCACCTGCGTACTTGTAGCGTACTTCAAACCTATAAAACCTATTAGTTGCGTGTGAGCTGCGTTCGGAACTTATGACCACTATTTTGTATTCGCAACCATACGCAACTGGTGATCGCTATGGTGCGAGGGCAACATAAAGGTACCCTCACACCAAAGCGTATGCTGAAATGAGTTGCATGTAAATATATATTTGTATACGCACCAAACGCAACCGAAATCAACAATGTTGTCATAACTTATGATTTGCTAACCTGTTGCGATCGTGATGCATGCGGAGCGTCCCTCTTGCGTATAAAATGATCGCAGGCATTCGCAGAGAATTATTGAACATGTTCAAAATTTCCGAACTTACTCTGCGTGTGTCCGCGATCTCCTGCGTGCTTGTTGCGTACTTTAAACCTATAAAACCTATTAGTTGCGTGTGAGTTGCGTTCGGAACTTATGACCACTATTTTGTATTCGCCACCATACGTAACTGGTGATCGCTATGGTGTGAGGGCACCATAATAGTACATTATTTACACACAGAAACATGATATTCAGTTTGTGAAAAACAAACAAAAAAACAACCACAATACCATGCTTCTGTTCATTTTATACTCTATATGGTATTATATAAACATTAGAAACATGGGTGTGAACACAGACATATCTCTGGCGTGAACCTATCTTCGCCAGCCAAGGCTACTTCGGAAATAAGCATCCCTATAAGTTATAATGGTAAAGTAATGGAAAAAAATAACCTTAGCTTGCGAAGATGGTGTGAACTAGTATGCTATGTGCTCTCTTTAAAAACGTATAAATCAGTCGCCTGTTACATAACTCAAGCAACCCTCTTTCTCATTATTCGGAAATGAATATATACACAATAAGTGTTTTCTATTAATGACGATTCAATAAACATGTATAACTACTGTCTATGTCAAGTTCGATAACCAGCCAAATCTCCCTTAATGAGTATTTTCTTCTGTTGCCAGAATGTATGCGGTAATCTGCAGGTCTGTGATAAGTGAAAATTGTAAAATAGTTCAGCCTGCTTAATATAGTTACCCTCTTTAAGTGAGAATGACTATGAGCGGAAATATTCAACCATCTATTTCCGTTTACTAATTGTACACACTTCCTTTTGGAGTCAATAACCGCATACCTTATACAGTCCGGTTTTGAATGAGTTGGCATAAGCCGACTGTGTAACTGCTGTACGCAACAATGATATGGAATATGGTTCATAATGCTCAATTGCTCCTTTACTCTGACAGTTTATCATCTATATCATATACATGGGTCAAGATATAATATCCTTTAAGCTGTGTTCAGACTACACCTGTCAGTTCGAATATATTTTCCTCTTTGTTAAACCAATTATTGCATAAACAATATTTGTCAGTCCGAATGAATGTTTGTCATTCAGGACTGGAGAACTGACGGGTTTCGCGTAGTCTGTGTGTTGGTTTTATTTCGTTTAGGATAAACTGTTTCAAATGTTTGATTCGTTGGACATTCAACACAGTTACAGAATTCACATCCTGGTTTTTCCTTTTGATCATCTTAAACTGTTCAAAACACTCGGTTATTCATGGACATTCTAAACTGCGGTGCCTAGTTATGTATACCAGTGATTACTCATAGTACCATTTAAGGATAATTGATACTCAATCGTGTATACATAGGCAAATGAGATAGCAGACCAACTCAAGGGTAAACTTATTTGTTTTATTTAAACCATTCTCACATAAAGGCGGTTTCTGACGTCTCTGCAACAGACGAATTTTTAAAACATTTGGGCTAAAGAGGATATTGCTCATGATAAGCCACAACGTGAGATAGAGTCAAACCATAATCCTGCTTAATTCAGCTCAAGTTATTTATATTTATTCCGACTCTGATTGTTTATTTGAATACAAGTTTGCTACGATGAATAAGAAGACACTTTGTTGTTTTTTGAATAAAGGTTTGCTGCGAGGAATAAGAAGACACTTTGTTGTTTTTTTGAATAAAGGTTTGCTGCGAGGAATAAGAAGACACTTTGTTGTTTTTTGAATAAAGGTTTGCTGCGAGGAATAAGAAGACACTTTGTTGTTTTTTTAATAAAAGTTTGCTACGATGAATAAGAAGACACTTTGTTGCTCATCTTGACCTTGTTTTGATATTTGTTCATGTTTTATATTTTGTTTGATATTGTTCCTTCTAGTGTCAATATGAAAAGGGGATAATCTTTTCTTACAATGCACACGTTGCTTAATATTTCACTGATATTATTTATATAAATTCTACTAATACTCGTTATGTACCATATGTGTTTCTTTCCCAAAGTTGTTCCTCTTTTTTTAACATGTATTTACATGCCTAATATGGAAGAATAGTTTGCTATCGAATCCAATTGAGATTTAAAACTTTTAGGATATTTGTTTAAATAAAGCAATATCATCCACAAAAAGCAACATGTACGTAGATAAGTAGTTTATGTCATTATCTGTCGAATTTCTAAATGTATTGTATTGCATATATCATTTACAAAAATAATCTCCAAGCGGGACATCAAACTACTCCACAACATCAACACTAGACACCAATTCCTACATGATTACACATTGTTATAAATATATTTCAGCATATTAATCACTTTGCGATTAAACCCCTTGTTTATGAGTTTAATCCATATTGAATATCGAAAGCCATCTGATAATAAATATACGTGCAATTTACCTTAAACTTCTTTTTCAAAATAGTTTAAATGTTGCCATGCAGTGGATAAACCAGAACAATCAGTTGTAATATGATTATCTTATTGCTATTCTTGCTCCTATTCACACCACTTGTAAATTATATTTCCTTATAACAGGGAAGTATTTGTTGACTTTTGATGCATTAATCCATTCTCATTTCTTGTGAAATGTAATCATAACTCCCGTACACCAAGCATCAGGGTAGATACAAGTATTCTTTTATAATTGGTAGAATTGAGTAAGCAATGCTATATTCGTAATTGAGGATTTGAAGTCACGTGATCTAAATGACTGAGAACACCAAATTCAGTACGGCAAAAAATATAGGCAAAAAGTCTGGACTAAATGTCGAATGCAAACATAAGCAAAGGTAAAATAAATAAAACAAGTCTACTTAGTCTAGGTAACCAAATAAAATTACAAGACTTTGTGTCTGAATGTGTAAATAACATATTTAAATGTAATAAAAGAAAATGATATCACTACGCTTTCCCCCTCTCATATACTCAAGTGTGTACACACTGTATAGACACAATACCCATTGTAAATTGTAACCCTTGTTCCCTCTACAAACAGAAAAGGTGGAGTATCTTAATGTTTCATCTGACCAAGAAGATTTGTTTTTGATAATTTAATAGCATTTTTTCCTATCGCAGCTGCATTTGCAGCAGACACATTTTGAAAACATTGTGGCAAAAGGAGACATTGTTCATCAAGATCAATATCTCAGTTTGCCACAATGTTTTCTATGCTATTCAGAAATATTCAGAAAAAAAACATATCAATCCTTACCCACATGCAGAGGCCTCTACAGTAGACGACTTTTGGAAATATTGTGGCAAAAGAAGAAATTGCAGGGTATATTTATTTCTACGGATAACTTGCTGTGGTCTAAGCAAGGTGAAAACTGCTTGTCTGCAGATTTCTAGATAATTTTAACAGAACTGTTCATTCAGTAACCCTCTACATAAGTTTAAGATATATTAATTGGTAGAAAGTCATAGAAACCAGGTGGCATCTGAAAGGGGGAAATTTAACTTTTAGCTTCAAATGACATCTCATTCTTATCCACTGGACAGGAAAACAAACGTCACAGGAAGGTTCTTTTGACGGTCCTTTTTTAATTATGTTCCAAGACATTATGTAGAACTGTTGTGCAGTATAAGAAAGGGAGTAAAATTCCAAATATTTAAAAACGTTCTCCGCTAAATCCGCGTGTCTGATTCCAAGTTTATTTAGCATAATTGTTTCCTTCAGTGACTCTATACGTAAACTGATCTATCAAACATAATAGTATGAAATAAAGGGGTGCGAAGAGGGTTCAGAAAAGGGCAACATGACAAAGTGTAACACTCTATTCTTATAAAACTGCTTGTCTGATTGGTTGCTTCAATCACCCTCTTTATAATTAGTTTAGCCATATTCATTGTTTTAAAGACATAGTTTCCAGGCGGCATCAGAAAAAGGTAAATTGCCCTTTAAGCTTCAAATGGCATCTCATCCTAATAGACTGGGCACATTTCAACAAAACTTCACAGAAATAATCCTTTAATTGCCCTCTTTCAAATGTGGTCAATGGTTTTTTTGCTGTGGCAGCAGGAAGGGTGTAAAATTCATACACTGTAACAATCAACTTCTCTGAATCCGCTTGTCAGATTCGAAGATAGTTTAATACAAATGCTCCCTGAGTGACGTTCTACGATATTTGCTTAATCTGTATCGATTGGTTGAAAAACATGGCAGCCAGACGGCATCAGAAAAGGGGTAATATGAAACAACTTAATATTTACATTTCTTTTCAATTTTTGTCTGATTTTAGGTTACGTTTGTTATTTAGCGGGAATGCTCCTTTAATGACCCTCTACTTAATTTGTTCGAGCCATATTGATCGGCTTCAAAAAATGGGTAAAATTTACTTTTATCTTAAAACAAAATCTCCTCCATAACCACTAGACTGATATCATCCAAACGTCATAGGAATGTTTCTTTGGTGGTCCTCTTACACTGTCCAAACATAGCAGTTTCCTTCACGCTCTTCGATATTAGCAGTTACACATATGCTACGTAGATATCATTCAGGGGATATATTCAGAGCCACGCTTGCCCTCTGTTTTGTCGATGCAAAGCTCTTTTGTACATTATTGCATTGATTTTGGTTTGGGCCTTTTTATATTTACTGTTTATTATTATACAAATATTATGTCAAAATTGAAGCTTGCAATAAATTTCGTTTAACAGAGGCTAAACTCAAAGTATAGTGCTGGAGATAAACAATAAGAAAATCATTCATTGTAAATATGTATTGGATGACCTGGAAATGATTGATTTGATCATTTCTAGTAGTTTGACCTTGTTTGAAAGTGAAAGTATATAATGTGAAAGACCGGTTTTGTCCGGGCCAGATTTGGTATTTCGCCTTTTGAATTCTTTCTTGCATAATGCATGACGATTTCTCAGTCCAAGTATTGATATTTCATTCTCGTTTTGTGGTAAAACAGTATATAACGTAATGTTTATTTGTGTATTTTGTTTTTCTCGCGAGTCATGTGGCCTATTGAACTTATATTTGAAATAAACTTCTTCATATATTGGTTCTTGTCAATCATTTAAATATATAATACATTGTTTTATAACTGTCTATAAGCAGGCAAAATGGATATTATATTCTGCAAAACGGAAATTTACAGTTAAACCAACTTTAACAAGTAGATCAATTTGTCTAAGCGCTAGGTCCACAACTTAATAAAACAAAACGTACGGCTAAAATGAAATTTTACAATGAAGAAAAGACGAGGCTTTCGCAAATATAGTCGGAGTATTTTTCTAACATTCCTAATGAAAGTAGAACCCATAATGATACAGTTAATGACTTATGAACTGAATAGAGAAATAACTATATATCTGAGTAATAGAAAAAAGTTATAAGAGCCGTCACGCGAGAAAACTAACATTATGGCATTTGCGTAATGTATCGACTCAGACTAGCATGCGTTGTCCGCGCAGACTGATCCGGGTCGGTATATTCCGTCTCATGGGGATAGAGGTATAGAGTAATGATTCCTGAAACAAAAACTATGCAGGAGGCGAAAAGTGTCTATCCGGGTAAGCATGCGCTGCATGCTTAGGCTGATCCAGGTCGATACTTTACGCAGAGACTATACTGTTGGTTTTCTCGCGGGACGGCTCTTTACATCTATGAGACATATGTATAAATTTCCCTCCCAGTGAAGAAGAGTATTCATTCAGAATATGTTGTTTTACTTCGTGGAATGAGAATATAAGTTAAATGAATGCATCTAAACAGAAACATATAGTGTCTCATGTGATCTAAAAACATAAGCGAAGTCTTAGTTGTCTTTCATAAAATACACGTTTATGTCTCTGTTTGTCCCGTCTGTATATATTTATCTTTGATAGTTTAATAAGGATATACAAAAACAAATTTGTTATATGTCATAAGAAATGTAATTAGAATAGAATATGTAATAGACTGTATATATTGCAAAGACGTAAACAAATTTGATTTTGACCGTGACATATCAGCAAGTTGACATTATGTTATTGAACTGAATTATGGTAATTTACATATGGGCGGATAGTTAGGTCTAGATCTTTATAATACTTTCAGGCATTTAGCATGTCAAAATTATCCTCTTCATGAAAGTGTTTTTTTAAACAAGGAGTTGAAAACATCCTGACAAAAAGAGAAATTGCTCATTATGAGAACTGTCTTATTTTGCACAAATATGTTCAATAAGCGTCGGTTGCAGATACATGCATGTATGTACGATTGATGGATTGGGTATTAACGCCGTTTTCAACATATCACGACGGCCAGTCCACCTATTCATGTGTTTCCTGGCTTGCTCACACCAGTATTCCACATAACATTCTTTCCAAGCAACTGGTTGCTTTTCCACAAAGACTGTTGGTGGAAGACAAAAGACGCCTGTCACAGTGACTTTTTGCCAAACGTCGAAAAGAATGTTGGCCGAGAAAGGGGTCCAAACTCACAACCCCTGGATTGACAGTCTGTGTCGCTACCGGGGCTCGGCACGTATGTAAGCGAGAAAGAGTAAGTACTTTATTCAAAGGTGCACCATTGCAATATATTCAAGTCATTTGTTGCAGTACTTCTGCATACATATTTTTTATTATTTAAATTTTAGAGATCGAAGTACTAGCCAGGGCAGATCTTAACCGTCGAGGACGTATATAGGTCTGAACTAACGCAATGGCGCGTTTGTGGAAGAAACGGTTTGTTGTTTAATTTATTATTGACGTGACTTCCTGTGTAAATGTGGATCTGTCTATCTGTATTATTCCTATTTCTCAACATTCGTATTTTTCCCGTAATTATGTTTATATCTTCTTTCAATTTATTGAGCGTGTTTTGTGTTTTACGCTGCTTACAGCTGTGTTTGAGCCGTCCTGCGAGAAAACCAACAACCCAAAAGCCT
>JAUELF010251570.1:0-11853 GCA_031471495.1 Clinocardium nuttallii
TCAATATCTACATTTGGCGATCTTTGAATAGCAGTAACACCAAGAACACCAGTGTCCGATTTAAACTGACCAGTCCATGTGTATGAAGATGTGGGCCTGCTGTTTGAGTTATTGCATGTAATACTAAAAGAAGATCTTTCGACAACATTGAATGGTGTTGAAAGAGTACCACTCGCACTGCTTGAGTATGTGTATGTCAGCGACGGAGGCGTTTGTGGTCCGTCTGTAACGTGATATATAAGTAGTATATAATTGATTCAATAAGGACAATTCGATTGATGTATCAGTAAAAGTTAACATTTATCAATTTAAAATCACATTTATCACGTTATTCGGTTTCTGAAAGAATCTGACAGGAACATTGTCACATGTAACACTTTATAATAAAACAGTAATTTTTTTTTGGTCGATACTTCTTTGCCCCCGCGACAACAACTGCTTTAATTATATAACGGAGACCGACGACATTCTAATGGAACCTCTGTGCCTAACCTGTACCAAGCTTTAAAACGTGAATCGCTCAATGGATTTCTTTTATAACTGCAGCGATATGGGATTGGCCTAATACGGAACGCCAACTACTAACTCCCCCATTGTCAACGAATGGAAAGGTGCTACTCCTATGCAGATAAAACTCAGATCCACTAGTATTGAAAATAATCGTATTTATGTAGCAATAAAAAAAACACTATAAAATTCAGTATTTCCTCGAAATGCAATATTTAGTATATCTTATATATTTAGTTATACTTAGCCCATCTCAAACTAGAAACATACAATATCACGTGATAGTTTTCCTAGCCAGAGACGACGTTCCGTCATTTCTCTATTACTTTAATGGAGCACCGTACTTTCACACCATTGGAAAGATCAACAAATAGGTCCCACAATTTATAATTTTGATCTCCATATGAACTCGAATAATACATATTCTGAGTAGAATAAAATCAAATCAGACTATGTGTATGTTCTAATCGATCTTGATATTTAAATGCAACACATATATACAGGACAACACACACCAATCTATGCATTATACTTGTGATACATAAACAAATGATTTAAATCAATCATTTAATTAACCAGTCAATCCTTTAACCAATAAACCAATAATCAACCATAAGTAATCAATCAAAGTTCATCTAATCAATCAATGATCCAAACTGTCAATCAACCAAACATTCAAGTTATTGTTTCGTAAACTTGGTACCATTCTGCGATCGAAGTAATAATACTATTTCTAGAGACGCACGTGAATTAACTTACATAATCTTTTTATGTGGACATTATTGGATGACTTCAATCGACTCTGATGTCCTATGTCGGGTTGTAGAAAACTGCTTGCCGTACAGTTATACATCATGTTGTCTTGTTCTATATTACTTATCGTTACAGTTCCACCATCTTGTCCATTCCATGTATAACTCGGTTCTGGATCTCCATACGCCAAACATGTAAGTGTAGGATTGTCTCCATCGATTGTATCTACCGTCGGTCCATTGATGTCTCTTTGTGAATTTTGACTTGAACATGACAGTGTGGGCGTTGTAGGCCCATCTATTGAATATCGATATACATGTGCAAGACATTAATCCGGAAACATGGACGTCATTATTAAATGTGCATTCACTATACACTAACCAACTCAGCTTCCGGCTTATAATGAAATTGCTTATATGAAACAGCGGAACTCAGTATTCATAATTGTTCCATAAAACTATAAACTTAGATTATAATAAGCATACCTAACGTATTCCTCAAGTTTCATGTTGAGTCAATGTTTAATTTGACAAACTTGATATTTTTAGCAAGTGTTGGACTATAAACAAAGAGTAAATATGGCACTTTAGCAAATACGATTTACACATACAAGAAAACATGTATACAGTCGAAACACATATGGTGTCTTGTAACGATACAATTGCAAATACATGTACATATACACTGTACGCTTTGAAGGGAACTTTTAAACATTTATGCAACATACTAGGATAGCAAACTGTCAATTACAACATTGCATACGTTATTGAAGCTAGTGCTACCCAACAAGTTTTATTACTGAGATCAGGTAACTAGATGGTAAGAGTAACTCACATAAAATATGAAAGAATATATCCGATGAGATGGTTGTAATGCCAGATGCACCTGTCATTGTGTTGGAGGCTGTACATCTGACGGATGTGTTCTTGACTATTGATATGGAATTGGTATCACTATTGTGTTGAATGTTTTGAGGCTGCCATGTATAGGTAGGAGGTGGTTTACTGATGCTAAAACATCGTACAGAAACATATGTGTTGTTGATCACTGTTACTGTTCCGTTATATTTTACTCCGTTAATTGATAATGCTGGCTTTGTTGGAGGATCTAAAATGTCACAAAGATTTCAAGTGCATACTTTACTTATAGCAAAATGAATACTAGTATACAATAACTTTATCAAGAAAACCATATTTTTAAAATTCGTCTTATGTTTTCCTCAAATATAAATTACACTTTCCGGAGAAAGAATACATCACAGTTAAACTTTGTCTTACTTCAGGTTCGCGAGGTACTGAAGTTAAAGATACAAAGGTTTACGTCACAAATTAAATATGATTTGAAGAGGTCAGTTCTAGGTTGGTGTCTGTTTAATTACAAAAGTAAGTTCAAATCATAGATGCAATTATTTTGATTGGGAGGAAATGATCTAAAGTCAATATTAACACAAACAATTATGCCAATACATACTTTTAAGTCGACAATAACATTTGGATACAATTTAATCATTTAAACACTTACACAATATTTCGATATTTACTGTATCTGAATGGTTTGTAGATACTAAAGGGTGATAAGAAATGCATGTACATGGTCCATCGTTATAACGTTCTGCTCTCCATACAACGCGAACTTTTGTTTCAATTCCATTATTTTCTTCTGTTACAGTGCCATCGTTACATATCCATGTCAGTATTGGTCGTGGATTTCCTCCATCTATTACACATGTAATATTAAGTGTCGTTTTTTCAATCAGTGAATATGAATCGCCATAACCTTGGATAACAGGGGTGATGTTATATGGAACGTCTGTAATATATGTGGCAAAATGTAAGTTTGTGATTTACGATACACTGAGGTAACTTGAAAACACTGGACGACTAAAGTAAACATATAAATAACTTTGAAACGAAATTGTCTATAATAATCAATGCAGATTATCCACAGCAATTCCAATAAAACATAATTTGCATTACTGCGCTCTTTAGTAACGGTTTTTTACAATGGACACGTGTAATAATTAAATTTAAGAAAACATCTGTTTATGACCATGTTAAACCTGTAAATTATATAATGTATATTGGTAAAATTACAATTAAAAAAACTAAGGTATTGTAAAAGAAAAGGAAATTTTAACATTGTAATTTTGTCGTCGACGTTGAAATTATTTTTTCCAACAGGTAAATCCTTTGAATGTGTGTATGCACAGGTGCCCGTCTCGTTTAAAATCTAAAAATAGCATTTTACTATATATTGACAAGGTACATTTCCTACTCTACGGCCCGGGACATCACTGAGGTGACATTTGTTTTTCAATTATTCGATATATTTTGCTGTATCAAGTTATAACAACGCGCCTTATACAGAATTTTGAATGCGCACACGATAGAAAAACAAATTTCCTTTCGAAAAAAGCGTAGTTTTGTGTTTTTATTTAAATATATTTTACAGTTGGAGCCGATTTTCACGTTAAATGAATTCTAAATAGGATTCAAGCCTCCATTTTTATTTTATGCATTATCGATGACATCCGAGGTACTCCGGATCGGTCAAGGCCACTTTTGTAAAAACGGTTTTCATTGGCGTCTGTGGAGACGCTCCGCCTCTATGCATACTAATGAGGTAAACAAGCGATTTGTGTATTCCCGAGTTCGTCTTTGTTTTAACTTTTCCGACATAAATACATCGTTATTACAAAATCTATTTCGTGAAAAAGGGATTTATTGTGTACACTTGGTGCAGCAGAATATGTAAATTACAACCTTGGTGTGTTTTCGGCTAAGACGTGAAAGCTGTGATTGAATCTTTAGAACCAAAACAACTTTACATTCTGTACTTGGACGTGTAATTCGAGTTTTGCTGTGTAAACGTGAAACTGCATGACTGTTAATACGGGAACTGTAATTAGTGTGTTTTTCCATGTGAATTGAGGAAATTAACGTGGATTTGTTTTGTATTTCATCATTGAAAAATGATTTTGAGACAAACTACACACCCTGGACACAATATTATATGTAAATATGTTTAATCATTAGTGTTATTATTTTCTACAACCAAAATGTGAAATATTAGTGTTCTTTTGGATGTAGTTTCCCAGTTTGGGAAATATGTTGAATAAACTTCAAGAAGAAGCTGTCAGTCTGGCAATATTAGGGCACAATATCTTCATCAGTGGCCCCGCTGGAACAGGCAAGACACACATAGTGAAGGAAATATCAAACAAATTGACATCAAGTGGAAAGACGGTGGCTATCACCTGCACAACTGGAATAGCCTGCTCAAATTTTCCCAACGCCAGTACTTTACACAGATGGAGTGGGATTCATGATGGAAGGTTTAGTTCAGATGAACTTCTGAAATCAGTATCATTAAATGAAGCTGCACTTAACCGTATTAGATTGGTTGACACATTGATTATAGATGAAATATCCATGCTGAGTAAAAAGCTGTTTGAGCAACTTGTTATTATTTTAACAAACACAAGAGACAGCCAAACATTTTTAGGCGGAGTACAATTAATTGTGTCTGGTGATTTTAACCAGTTGGCCCCTGTGCCAAATAAACGATATAATGATAATGGTGACTATTGTTTTCTAAGCCCTACATTCTGTCAACTTCATAAAGTGACATTGGAGGATGTTGTAAGACAAAATGACCTGGAATTAATAAATGCCATTCGGAAAGTTTCAGTCGGAGGAGAGTTGGACAGAGAAACTGTGGCATTTATTAAAACTCTAAGCAGACCATTAAAAGATGATCAAGTTTCATCAAGTATTAAACTATTTTCCACTAATGACCTGGTCAATAGCTATAATAGAGAACGAATAGAACGCCACCCTGGAACAGTTGTGGAATATGTGGCAAATGATAGTGGAGAAAACAAATATTTGAGTCAGTTTACAGCACCAAAAAGATTGTGGCTAAAGGACAACTGCCCTGTTGTATTGATTAGAAACATTTCAGACAAATTATACAATGGGTTACAGGGTAATGTTACTGGGATATTGAGTGATGGCCCCCAAGTTTACTTTCCAAAGTTAAACCGCAGCTTTACTATAGGAAAAGTCACTTTTTCAGGTAAGATTACTGGTTACTAGCCATTTCCATAACAACTGATCTACAGCAGACGAATTTGAAAACATTCATGTAAAGATAAGGAAAATCACACAAATCTTATTTAGAACGAAACAGGGTAGTCGGCATTGTGGCAAAAGATGAAACTGCTCATTCTGCATGATTTCTTTTTTTGTCACAATTTTTATTTATGACTGTCAGCAGAAGACTTTTATAAAAGTAGTGAGAAATGGTGAAGTTGCTCAAGAGGATATTTTCATTTTCTCATAATATTTTCAAGTCTGTTGCAATCAAAATTAAACTTGTGAATTGCTAAATTATGAAGGCATGTTTGTTAATCTATGCTTGTAAAGCAGAAAAATTTAACATTGCCTATCGGAGAAAGGTTTAATGCAGATGATTTTTTAGATTGGAAAGAATTTAATCCTATGTCTCTTTTAGATGCCTTTTGACGCATCAGCAGCACATGGCATTTGAAATAATTGTGATAAAAGTTTAAATCAGTTTAACTATTTTCAACCCTTTATCAAGAGACAATCTTATTGGGTTTTAAATGAGAGCCTTTTTGAAAACAGTTGACTCCAAAATTTGCATATTGGGGAATGATCATTTAATTCTGTTTAATCCGAGACTTCTCTGACCCTAATTTCTTTTTTTGCGGCTTAGCCTACACAGCAGGATGAAATATCAAAAATTCTGTGATGCTTTTTTGCAGTGTTTAGCCCAAGAGAAAACAGGGTACTTGCAAGCAGAGAACAAGTGCCATTGCTGTTGTCATATGCACTTACAGTTCATAAGGCCCAAGGAATGACCTTAGACAGGTAATACTTTGTTGATAATAAAGACAAGTTCGTAATACTCAATCCACAAATTAATTTTTAATGCTATTTATTTAGTTATTATTATAGAAATTAATTTATGTTATAAATTACTTGAGTGTACATGTATTACTATAAGCATAACCTTTTCCAATCTGTTAAACAGTTTGCTCTTGCAAGATGACATTTGGCACCGTCCT
The DNA here is from genome assembly GCA_031471495.1 of Clinocardium nuttallii. Lineage (NCBI taxonomy): Eukaryota > Metazoa > Mollusca > Bivalvia > Cardiida > Cardiidae > Clinocardium > Clinocardium nuttallii. Next base: position 6,353 of record JAUELF010251570.1, read on the forward strand.
TTATAATTGACAATTTTTTGAAAGTTGGCACTTATGGAAAAAGGAGAACGGGCTATGAAGTCATAGATCTGTCATAATATACTTGTTGTAAGTGGGAATGATAATGTTTCAAAAATACATTTTCTTACATGACTGTATGTGGCTAGCTTGTTCCAAGGACAATACTGATATTTTCCACACACAGATATCATATAAAATTGGTTAACCCTTTCCTTCTTATAGACACTTGTTCTAATGTCTCTGCAGCAGCCGACTTTTGACAAAATTGTGGCAAAAAAGAAGAAATTGCTAATGATATCAACTCCTTTCAATCATATAGAATCACCACATTTTTGCCTAGATGATTTAAGAGTCTGATGCAGATTTTTTGTATGTGGAAAAGGGTTAACCCTTTCCCCACATAATAATAGACGCTTTCTGTAGCCTATGCAGCGTACTCCTTTTTAAAACATAACTGACAAAAGAAGAAATTGCTCAAAACGAGCAATGTTTTCCACTTTAAGTCATTAGGTTATATAAATCCATTCAATTATAGACATTTTCTATTTCTTGTCAATATGTTCAAAGTCGTCTGCTGCAGCATTGTCATATGAGGAAAAGGGTTAAACAATATTGCAAAAAGAACCATTGCTTGAAATGAGCATTATCTTCTTAACCTTTCCCTCATACAACAATTCTGCAGCAGCCGACTTTAAACGTATTTTGTCAAAACTTAGAAAATATCTATAATTGAATGGATATTCTTTGACAAAAAATGGAAAACATTGTGGCAAAAGAAGAAATTGCATGTTTTGTGCAATTTCTTCTTTTGTCACTATGTTTTCAAAAAGCTGTCTACTACAGAGGCGTCAGAAAGAGTCTATATGAGGTAAAGGGTTAATTAAATAGTACTCTTTTTAAATGATAATCCTTTCACTGAATGACTGATACAGAAGTTTTGTAGACAGACATATTTGTTAATTAACCCTTTCCCTTATATAGACACCTCTGTAGCAGACGACTTTTGAAAACATGTGACAAAATGAGCAGTTGTTCAAAATGAGCAACTTCACCATTTGTCACAATGTTTTAAACTTGTTACAGTAATAATATCTTCATTTATAGAGATTTTCTGTGATTTGACCTTAATCTTTTGAAAGTCGTTTGGTGCAGATTTATTATATATGTGATAGTCAGAAAACTAAATCTCCAATTTTCCTGATGTTAATATATATATATTTTAGCAAACATTTTCAAACTTTTAACTGAATAATATTAAACTTCTGACCATTATCTTTTTTTTTTCAGAGTTGAAATAGACTGCCAACAGATATTCAAGCCAGGGCAGCTTGGAGTTGCAATGGGAAGAGTAAGAAACAAGGCTGGTTTACGTGTTGTAAATTTTACGCCAAATGTGTGTCTTCCACAACCTGAGGAAATCAAGGAGTATTTAACAACAACATCTGTGGAACCTAGTGAAGATTTAAGCTGTTGTACACAAATGTTAAGGTGAGTTTCATTCAATTGGCAGCCACTCACTCAGCCTGTAAAATTACCATTTCCTCCTTACATACAATTTGCAACAGGCAGCTTTGTATACATGTAAAGCCTTCCATATTGCAGACAACAATTATTGTCAAATCATGTAGTACAGGTATTTTCATTTTTAGAGATTTTACATATTTTTGCTCAGATAATTTCCAAGTCATCTGCTGAAGAATTGTCATATGTTGAACAGGGCTAAGGGTATCCAGCTCAGGGTCTTGTTACATCCTTATCACCTTCAAACGAGTATATTCCTGAGTGCTTGAAGAATGAGGAATTGCACGTTTCACTCTTAAAGTTGATGTAAATGATAACTGGGGGGATTTTATTGACATATTGCTACTAGCATTGCTTTTCTGAGAAACTAGATTTTGACCAAGAATAATTGAGTTTAGGTTTCTTCTATACTGCAAAGCTGTTGGGTTTGTATTAGCGCCATTATATGTAGCCCGCTGTTGGCAAAAGTGATTTTCAACTATATCCGAATTTATCATAGCAGGAATAATCCTTGTGTCTTTGTTAACTAACAGTAATTTGCACAGCTCACAAAACCCAATGATGCAAGACCTTATATCCTCAAGGCACTGACTGGAGAGCAACATTTTGTTTTTCTCTTTCTCATGTTTCACACCTTCTGCCCAATTGTCAAACCACACACTAACTTCACTTAACATTTTCAACCGTTGATCATTTGCGGAAAGAATTGGTGACCTGTCCTGAAAGATGTTGATCATTTTTGAAGTTCTCTCTAGAATTTCAATGGCCCCATCTAAAGCACTTTTATTGGACAGAGTGCCCCTGTATGTTATCATAAGATTCAACATTTCTGAGTTCAAAACCTCTTCAGCTAACTTGTTTCTCATTTTTGTTTGTGAGCTGGGGAAAAGATGCTCATTTGTGAGTTTGTTGTGGAGCTGCAGTGCATTTGATCTGTCCCACTGGAAGGCATTTACCCACATTTGCCACTGTATTGTTGACCGGTTTGGCAAAGTCAACAGCCTTGTTGATGCTTTTGTTAATCCACTTTTTAAAATGTTATTTCTCACTTTTTTAACAACATGAGATGCATCCATTATGAATACCATGCTTGGATCAAAAGGAGATGGATTTTCACATATCATTGAGGATGAGTATTTTCCAAGGTTAATGTTCATAAATGTTCTGTTTGTTTGAGCCCCATCAAGATTTACATATCTGGCAGTAAACCCATACATCTTGAGCCAGCTTACTGCTTCCCAGAACAGTCTATGTATATCATATGCCTGTACATTTGTTGACACAAAGTGGGCAAATGGAAATCTGAAGCCAGATATACCCAAGAACATAAACTGTAAAATGTGGCTACCAAGTGATTTGTCCTGGTACCCTTTTCTTAGTGCGGTACACAAATTGCCTTCATCCCCAACATCTTCAAACCCTACCAATTCAATTATATCACCATTTTTGGAAATCTCTAAATTCTGTTGGATTGCCATCTCATCAATAATAATCCCACCAACCATAGCTACTTCTAACAGTTCCAAGCGCTGGGCTTCTGCATGCATCCATCTGAAATGAAGACAATGCAAAATGAAGTTAAATATATTCAATCTTGTATGAAATGATCATATATTAATTATCGACCTGGCATTCTTTCAGAAAAAGGGTTAACTAAAGGGTTTAGTGCTTTAACACTTTCCCTCATATAGACGCTTTCTGGCGCCTCTACATCAGATGACTTTTTGAAAACATTGTGGCAAAAGAAGAAATTGATCAAAACGAGCACTTTCTCCCTCTGCCAAAATATAATTGTTAAATTAATTTATAGACTTTTTCCATATTTCTCCCCAGATGACTTCGAAGTCGTCTGCTGCAGATTTGTTGTATAAGGGATAGATAGATAGAGTAAAGGCTGATTAACATAAATAGACGACACAAAGGTGATATCTGGTTGTAATTTGAAAGGTGAAGATAATATTAATATTATGTAAGTGTGAATTAGTAGCGAGCATTTAAGCCTTTCCAACGTTCCCATAGAAGTATGGAATCCCGGGCTTTAATGGAAGTATAAACAGTTGAATACATTGTGGCAAATGAAGGCGTAATAAAGTGTCTGCATGAGGGCTACGGGGTAACCAAATAGACGGCGTTAATGTGTTCGCTGAATGAATTCGCAAAGGTCGAGATATGTATGTGTAAAAATAAAGAGAAGTGAGCATTAAGCCCCCCCCCCCCCTTTCCAACACACAACAAACACATATGCAGCTAAAATCTTAGGCAAAAATTAGAAAAATCTTCAGTTAGTAGCAAAATGATTGAATAGAGTTAAACACATTATGGGAAAAGGGAGAAATGCCCAATATTTCTCCAGTTGTCATAATGGTTCAAAGCGTCTACTGCAGGTGCGTCAAATGCATCTATATGATAAAAAAAGACAGCGTAGCTGTTTTTATCCGCAAGGTGAAGACATCTGTATCGCATAAATGATTTATATCGATAACATTAAAGTGCTTTGCAAGATTATTGTAATACTTACATTGTTTCGTTTTGTTTTTTCGCTTACAGTAGCACGAACGACTTGTTACAACAAAAGATCCTGAGATGTTATTTCGTAATAATCATCGATCCGATGATGTGGGTTGAACTCACAACCTATGGATTAACAGCCCGCATCGCTACCGAGCGATCAAGCCTCAGCCTATGGATGCGCTGGTGGGGACTATGCGTACGCAACATGTTCGCCCGAGTTTTAACCGCTCGCATTCCTTTCCCTCATATAGACGCTTACTGACGTGTGGAGAAGAAATTCCAAAGGCAGAACCCGCTCATCACGGGATTCGAACCCGGGACGTATAATACGAGATACCGATTATCAAGCTTTGCATCACTGCCTTCTTCGGTAAATTGTACTGATGGTAATGTACTTATCCTGACCTGACACCAGAGCATCAGTCGTTATGCTATCCCCGCAATCCTGAGCAACCAGGAAGGAAGCCATTGCTACCCTGTTTAGCTAAAAGAAAAAAGTCATGCCATTGTGATGCCCTTGGCATCGTCGTCGTCTTCGTCGCATCAAAACGTTAATATTTTACATCATAACAACAGGCGCTCAAAATGTAACTTGGTACTTGGTACACATGTTCCTATAAACAATACGCATGTCTACTAAATCTGGCGTTTATTTATTCAGTTATGCCCCTTTTTTTCGACCTAGAAAAAACACACGAGCGTTGGCATCGCTCCGAGGACACCGTGGAGCTCTTGTTGGTCTTTGGTATGACTCGACCGGGGATTGCAACCTGTTATCACCGAATGATTTAAATATATGGTTTGATTCCAGGCTTGTATCGGCTATAGGCCAAAAGGTTATCGTACTCAAGTTTATCACAAGTTGGGTAAAATACTTTCGATTAAAAGATGAAAGGCCCGACTTTATGTGTCAGATTTCATAAAGATAAACGCCCATTGATCTCATACATATTATGTTCTATTTAAAATTTCTAAATTGAAATTACATTTCAGACGAGTGCATGGCGTAGTGCACTTGTTCAAGGCTCACCTCCGGGCCTGTTACCGGTGTAGGGAGTATATATGTAGATACCGCCACCCCTATACAAACATACAATACATGTACGTGGAAGACAGTGGTGCAGTGATAGAGCGTCTGCCTCTCGTATCAAAGGTCCCGGGTTCGAATCCCGTGACTGGGATGTTTTACACCAAGACGGCGAGTATATACTGGTTATGTCTCCGTGAATTAGACCTCGAGTGGGATTATTATAAATATAACCGTACAGCTTGTTTAGCATTCGATGACAGAAAAAACAATATACAAATATAAAATGTCCGCAATACAAGTTGGCATTAAAGGTGCTGAACCCCAGATTGTGATCAAAATTTTGAAATGGTGTAACTTCTGCTAATATTGCTAATAGTGACAAATAAGTAGGTTCTAAGTAGTTCAGATCTATTTTTGCAGTAAGTGTTGAAGAATTGTC
>JAUELF010251581.1:0-21189 GCA_031471495.1 Clinocardium nuttallii
TTATAAGAACCGCCGGAACGAGTAGATCGAAAGTGCATACTCTTGGTATCAATCTCAACCATCGAAAACGAACATATGCATATTCAGCGCGGACTCCGCACAAACCATGACCTCCCCTGAACGCTGGCATCAGTCGCATTCGATGGTCGAGAATGATACGAAGAGTATGTATTTTCGATCTGCTTGTTCAGCGGTTCTTTTATCACCAAGTTCGACCTCGGATAACGACGTTCTGGCACTTTTCCAGGCCAGCCAAAAGTGTCGGAAATAGCCCAATAGGCCCGAAAGACGTGTTAAATCGCAACAAGAAAACCACTTGCCCTTACGTAAGAAACGCTGCCAGCAGGCGCAATCGATGGTAGTCTGGAGTACCTTCCTATTATTTCTATGTAAATTATGCAATAATTAGTACGACGGGAACCAGACTAAATCGATGGTCGAGAATGATACGAAGAGTATGCACTTTCGACCTGCTCGTTCCGGCGGTTCTTTTAACACCAAGTTTGGCCTCGGATTACGACGTTCTGGCACTTTTCCAGGCCAGCCAAAAGTGTCGGCAATAGGCCCGAAACACGTGTTAAATCAAACAAAAAAAACCATTTGTCGTTACGTAAGAATCGCTGCCAGCAGGCGCATTCGATGGTCGAGAATTGGTCATTTTAGTGTATGCACTTTCGATCTGCTCGTTCCGGCGGTTCTTTTAACACCAAGTTTACCCTCGGATTATGACGTTCTGGCACTTTTCCAGACGAGCCAAAAGTGTCGGCAATAGCCAAATAGGCCCGAAACACATGTTAAATCACACCAAAAAAAAAACACTTTGCTTTGACTTGAAACTAATAACATCAGTTACATATTTTGCATTCTACAGATAAAGCATTCCAATTATTTATGACTCTATGGGCAAACGACTGAAGCCGAATATTCTTTCTATATTGTAGAGATGGCAAGTTTAGATTAATCAAACGTTGCTCATATGGAAGATAAGAAATTTCCGGTACTAATTTTGTTGCACGTCTTTGACAGTTTTCAATAATCTGCTATGTTTCTGTAGACATGGGTTATATATAAGATCTCCATAGTCGAGATGAGGACGAATGAGGGATTTGTACAGCATCAGTATGTGTTTTTTGTCCATATACACAACATTCCTCGTGACCAGACATACTAGGCTGTTGTCCTTGTTAACAGTTTTGTTAATGTGAGAGTCAAAACTAAGGTTATTAGAGAAACAATATACCAAAATCCTTTTCTGAGATTTTAGAAGTAGTGTAATTCGAGTCAAACATGGTGTTATCCGTGTCAAAATGATCATAGCTAATATCAGGGACGTAGATCTTATCTACGTCCCTGCCAATATGGATAACCTTATACTTTTTAATATTCAATTTCAATAGCCAAGTATTGCTCCATTCACACATATGCTGGACATCATTTTGAAGAATATCTATATCAGTGTTACTTTCTATGACTCTATATAGTCGTGTGTCATCTGCGAAAAGCCGACATTCACTTTGAACCACTTCTGGTACACCATTTACATAAATGACGAATAAAAGACTATCTAATATCAAGCCCTGAGGCACACCGGGGACTTTTGAAAATATTTTCTCAGTCTGTATGCAGTGTTCTCATCTTAAAATACATTCAGCCAGATCATGCAAAGGTAGCCATTTGTCGTTCGTCTAGAGGTGAGAAATCAAAAGATGTATTTACGTCTCATCGTTTGATTCTTTCTTAATTCTCCTTATTTGCGTAGTCATTCAATAAACCATGGTAAGAGTCAGTTTCCAATTATATGTATTACTAGTTTACAAATAACTGGCATTTGTAAAAAATAAATCAGGACTCAACATTCTGCAATGCCTTAATTCTAGCGTTGTTTTCCATCAACATCCTTGAAAATCTAACAATCTTATTATTAGTCGCCGCGCAGCAGCGCGCGACTTCTATTTGCAATAGCTTTTCAGAAATGACATGGAAGGATGAATTATTATTAGAAAGAAACACATTTAAATGTCTTGAACATATTACAATTGTCTGTGGTTAAAAACACTTTGTTATCACACATCTAACATGTAATAAATAATCCGATTTTTTAAGTACTTCAGTTTCTTTTCTTTTTTGACTCGTATTTGTGTGATTTTGACTTATTTACGAAGACAAGTAACCGTTATGTATAACCGTTATGAGATAAAAAAAAATCACGTCAATTTTCCTGTAAATAGCAAATTTAACGTACTGAAAGATGTTTTTTTTATATAAGAGATGTCTTGATTAGTGTATAATTCATTTAATAATGTTAAATAATCCACGTAACTATATATATAAAATAGGAACTGTTTCTAAGCTAAATATAGAATACAGCCTACGTTGTCGTTGTTGTTGTTGTTCTTGTAAATTCCCCCGTTCACTTCGAGGCACTCATATTGGTAATATGATATCTAAAGTATTGATTCTGTTGAATCGTCACGAAACGAGTGCAAGGGCCGAACGTAGGATAAAAAGGATATGTATACAAAAATCCGTTCTCAAATGAAATCAAGTGGATTTAAATTTCTAACTTTGCCTGAGTTTTTTCACTCGACGATGTCGAATGTTGACACGAGGTCAACAGAGGTCAACATTTCAAAAGAATGCTCAAACACCTAATATTACAGATAGATAGCTAATGTTACACACGCAAATAATTAAATATATGTGGTAATAAATGTGTTCCTGGCTTGAAACAATAAGAAAAGAACAAACTTTGATAGAAATCATTTTGGAAAAAAATTGGTCTTTCGCACCCAATTAATTTCACACTTGCAACATTTTAAATAGTCATGGGACTGCCAACTGGCATATCTCATGCGCCATACATATATCGTATGCATCAATGATTTAAATCAACAATTTAGCTGATATGGTGTTTCAAGTGTGACCTATTTTTTTACATATGAGGAAAAAAATTAACATCTGTGAAATACTTATTATAATTATTATTGAAAAGGAGGAAATTCATTTCGTCAGCAATTTGACCGTTTTCTCAATTTTTTAAACGTTTAAAGTTTTCTTTGTTGCTTCAGACATGGAGAGGGTTAAACAACTTTTATTGCATGTAGATTTAAATCCCAAAATGTATTTGTTATGGTTTTATTGACAAAAACAAAATATCTGAAATACTGCCCAAAAGAAATCCTGAAATTTGTATATATGGAAATTCAAAAATCCTGGAATGAGTCCTTAATGAAAACAGTATGTGTATGTTAAGACTAATGAAAGTCGAGAATGCATGAGTCTTAAAAATAAAGTTATGCAGCCTTTTTCGGCGACATTGATGCCTTGCATCAACTTTCTCTTATTATTATTATTATTATATTTTTTAAAAGTGTACAAGAGCAAACAATAACTTAAAACATTGATCTTTCGTATGATCTGATTTTCCATTCGAAACCTGGTCTCCAACTCTCGAGGCAGACTCTCTAATAACTAATTCACTGTGACGGACACAAGAGTACGTAAACATCCCATAGAATGGCTCCCTCCACCAAGGGATCACAACCAGGGACGTTTGTATAAATGTGTTGGTGCAATACCTTTGAGACGATGTGTCTGAGACAAAATGCTTGTTTGAATGGTGTTTCACTTGAAACTTGTTTCATATATAACTACAACTTTACAGACCTTCGCTTAACATATGTAATAAAACAAATATAAAAATAAAAATGGCCAACAACTAACACTTTCCCCCGTTTCCTTCCGTTAACTCTTACCCCTTTCCCACATACAACACGTCTGCACGAAAACAGTAAGTTTAAAATATAACAAATCTCCGCAAATGAAATTATGATAATAAAATAGAGCTGAAAACTGTTCAAAACTTGTCTTTTGCAGAGGTTCAGAAAGCGTCTGTATGAGAGAGGGTGTGTACTGGTTTCAACTATATCCTTATCTCTAGATTGTCCAATATGTTGGTGTTTTTCCCATATTATTCATTTCCATCCCCTTCCATTAAATGGACTACACGCTTGTTGACGTAGTCTATCTTTTAACCTGTCGAATGTATAGCTGGGCAATGCTTTGACAATATCCAACAATATCTGACAATACACATCGTTTGGTGGATGTAAAAGTTGGGCGAAGAAATGTTCATACATTTCCTGTTTTTAATGTTATATGTAAGTCTGATTTCCAATGAGTAAGGGATAAAAGCTCAAGCGATAAGGCTACGAGCTGACTTAAAAAAATTCGTGGATGCCCCCGCCGATAATTACCTTTTAACATCCTACGGTCACTAACCGAAAATTGGGCATTGGAAGGCACGTCGGACGGAAATATCACTGTTTCCTTCCGGTGACTTGGATACCGGAGACCAATCTGTTAATAGTCCTTAGGACATCAGCCGGTAACCGACACTAATAATCAGTTGTTCTACCATATCCCTAAAGTTCGTTGGAAAATCACCCGGCCCCTTGGGCCTATATGTCACTTCGATAAAATACCGAATTTGTACCCATCTTGTTTCAGTTCCAGAGTTAAACCGAACGCATGATACTAGTATGTGTTTGGTTGAAATGTCCAGCACTGTCCTCGAGCCGCACAAATTGTCTTTTATCCGAGTTGTAGCAGCTGACTGGCTTGTCTAGTGGACATTTGGATCTTAGACACGTTTCGTTTCGCGGGGTTCCGGCCGACGGCTTCTAAACCCAGTCTGAGTTTGGTTATCCTGACAAATTCCGAATTTGCACCCGTCTTTTTCCAGTTCGATAGTTTAGCCGGACGTCTGACATGTGTTAGCTGGATGTACTCAACACTGATATCGAGTCGTTTACTCGAATTATGACAGCCGGCTGCCATGTCTAGCGGAAGTTGGAATTGAGGGCAGTCATTAGCCCAACTCCGACCGTAAGTTGCTCGAGTTACATACTTTAGCGGGCGAACTGGCACGTTTCGGGGAAACGCGCCAAACATTGGCTTCAAGTTGCACTAGTCGTCAGTCTCCAGGGTCTCAGCAGCAAGCTGCAAAATATGCATGTTGTTCCAGATAGATTAAATGGGATGTTCATTGAGGCATGCCAGGTGTAAGTGCCCGAAACTGACTTCATATTGCAGAATGCTCCGTAAAGGCGGCTGCTTTATCCAGTCCCGAGTTTACATTAGGTCTCATTTTGCCCAGTTACAGACCTTAGCCAGCAACCTCGCACTTTTCAGAGGAAGGCGCCGAACACTGGCCTCAAGTATTAAGTGTTGTTCAGCGAGTTTCGGCACCCAGATGCTTTCCACTTTTGACTTTTCACCCGACGTGTTCGAGTTTCACTCTGCGGGTCCAACCCAGGCTGAGTTTTGCAGCAAATGTCCCGATCTAGCCTTGCGTTCCAGACAATGGATTTGCACAGTACAATAGCCGGAACGATAACTTGTCCTGGTGAATAATACAGTCTGAACCCGGCTGGTTAATATAGTTAATTTCACCCTTCCTGTTTGAGTTGATGAGTTTTAGACAACCTGACATGTGTTTAGCCGACAACATTTCTCTCGTCCGGTTCGATTACTAGAACTAGAATAGTCAGGTTGTTACTGGTTAGGATTTTAAGACTTTACACCCTTCATGTTTGAGTTAAGGAGTTGATCAGACAACCTGATATCTGTTGGGCAGTCAACGCATCAAGAAAAGCTCCGAATGGTGTCTGAAGATCCCTATCTGTGTATTTATATACCATTTGACCGTGTTAATCCAGACAGATTATATAGTATTTGTTACTTTGTCTTTCCCTTACTTCATCATAACCAGGGTCGTCTCTTTATTGGTAGTATTCCTCCAGTACTATGTCTGCCTTAATTAGGTTCTTTCTTTGGCAGCATTCTTCAATAAACACTTCAATAAACTAAATGCAAGCATCTTTACCGAGTACAACCAAAATTTCTATATCTGAACCCTACATGCCTTAGTTGCTCTCATTGACAGCTTAAAATTCAATCGGAAGTCCATGTCCAACAACTTAAACCCGTCGTCCAAGCATGTCAAAAACAGCATGGCCGTTAGACAGGAAGACAACAGATTGGATCCTGACGCAGCCCGCCATTTCTTACAGATAGATTCAAAAATGATAATTGATGGTCAATGTGTCCTAAAGGATTCAGCTGTTACAGCTATGTATTTTCTATATAATTAGGGTTTCAATTGAATGTCAAAATTCTTCCGTTTCTCTCTCTCCAAGGACGCTGTTTCATTTTCATTATCTTGAAGATGCCGTTCTCTTTTCTTAAAAGCCATTACTGAGAACAAGGTGGTATAGTCAGAAAGTGGTCCCCTGTTAATAACTCTCGTTTGCTTGGAGGCTGGTGTACTTAATCACATGCTTGACAGAGAGCTATTGTACATATTGTATAGTACGATACAGCTTGTGATGTGAAACCCCGGTACTGAAGTTGCTATGGTCATTTTTAAGATACTTGTCTTCCTCTGCAAATATATGATGGATACTATAGTGGTAACGTTAGAATTAGAAGTATCAGCTGTAGCGTCCTTACTTGTGGAGGTGAAGAATCCCTCCCGGATGACCTCATTGACCAAGATAGGTCGTTAACAATGCCAACTATTGATCTGGATAGAAATGTCAGATTCAATGACTCGACCTAGAGAGTTGGAATCTGTAAACAAGGTAATTAATCGTCCCATGTGGTTGTACTCACTGACCTAGATAATGCGTAAACAATGTCATGACCACATTGACATAGATACTGATTGAAAAACGTATAGACAAACTGATGGAAACGTCAAGAGTAAATGACTCGTATCCGTACATGAAAGCGCATGTGAAGTCCTTTTGGCAATTGTCAAACGTGACATGAAACAACAGTTTCGTTTGTGCGCGTTTCGAATGAAAAAAAAATCCCGTAAAAGTAAAACCGCAATGATTTACAAAACGTGTTGAGCATATATACTTACCTTTAAGGGATATTAATCTAATACTTTTGTTAAAGAAAACGTGAAGTTCAAAGTTAAATAAGAGTACCAAGTCTACTTCCTGTAATCGATGACGCCCATATTTTATCTAAATGACCGTTACACATATAACCGATGAGTATATGATCCGATTAATGTTTACTGGAATGGCGATGCTTCTGGACAATGGTGAAGAGACTGAACTGTTTTATCAGAGCATTAAAACCTTTGCAACATAACGCTTTCTGACGTCTAAGCAGCAAACAAATAGTATACACATTGTGACAAAGGGGGAAATTTCTCATAATGAGCAATTTCTCCGTTTGCATCAATGTCTTCAACCTTATCTAGTAATGCGATGTTACTCGTTTATGTCAATATGTGCACAATGTCGTCTGCTGAAGGGTTTGTGTGAAAGGGTTAATTGGTGGCTACATTTAGAAGATACATATATTTATCATCAGTTGAAGAAGGCTCAATTTAAAAAAAATATATAGTAACGTACCTCTTTGTGCTATACAATTTATATCAAATATATTTGTTTAAAGTGATTATCCTAACGTTTACTCAGGACACTAAGTCTACTTCCTGTAAACGATGACGCCCCCTTGTTTATCTTCGTTATCTGAATGACCCGTTATACATATAATATAACCGACTGTGTAATATGAACCGCGTCAGGAGAAGAGGAATGGAGTTGCATCGGCTAAATGTCAAGCGGGAAACTAAGCATGCGTCTTATATCCGAATACAACTTGTAGATATTAAAGACATCTGGCGAAGATGACGACTGTTTCAAAATAAGGTTAATTCAACGACTTTCTAGTTCATTCATCTGATGTTTTCTGTTTAGAAATCATGTCATGACTAAGCCATATGTAGCTATTTAAGAAGAAATTGCTCATAATGAGCAATGTTCTCTTTGTCACAGTTTATTATTACTATTTAGTAGTTACACTTTCATTTATTGCGATTTTCCATTGTCTTACTTTGATGGCATTTAATGTTGTTGTCGTCTGTTACAGATTCGTTTGATGTTGGAAATGGTTAATCATCATAAAAATACAAGCAACTATTTGTAAAACGCATCTATAATCACTGATGTCTATGTTCTAAACTGACGTTATCATATCTTCTAATCATGTAATTAACCCTTTCCTACAAATAACAAATATGCAGCAGAAGACTTGGAAATACTTTAAATACAAGAATACTGGGTATACCTAGAGGATATAGCTGACAACAATGTTGCAAATGGAGAAAACGCATATTACCTCGCCACAATGTTTTCAAATGTCGTCTCTTTTAGATGCGTCGAAATATGTTTTATTCTGCTTATTATTTCAACTGGTATCACCATACTTGATTGTTGAAATGAGCAAGTGCATGAGCAAATGTTCTAGCTGGCTTTTGTGAAAAGTGTAGATTTATATCAGAATGTCCATCCACACAGTTTGATCAAGATACAAAAATGTATTTACATAAGCTTGATAGAAGCTTTTGCTTATCCGTTTAGATTCTGAAAAGCATGAGCAGATCGACAGGCTAGTCTGACATGCTAACGCGTAGCTTTTCGCATTCAATGTCTCAGTTGACCAAAGTGGTAGTTTCATTATTCGGTCATATGTTCAAGAGGACTACCAAAAAGACATTCCTGTTAAGTTTGCTATCAATGGACCCAGTAGTTTAAGAGGAGATGTTGCTTATAGAAATTGTTGACGACGATGGAGGCCTGACACTGTGTGAGTCAGAGGCGTAGCTTAGCAGTAATTAATGTGTATGCTCCGTTTATCTAAGGGGTCCGGGGGCATGCTCCCACGGAACATTTTGAAATTCTAGATCGCCGCAGCAGCATTTTGGGGCATATTTAAGAGAAATGTGTAGACACGTGCCTACATTGCCTAAGAGAAGCTTCGCCCATGTGAGCTCAATAGCTCACACAAAGTACTGTGTGCTCAGGGAGCTAAACAATAATCCTGAATCGAGCATGTTTTTCATTTGGTGTTACATTGAATGTAAACGTTAAGTCTTGTATATATCATTCACCTTGTGTGTCTGTATTTAATAAACATGCCCATTAAATCAAAGCACTGAAAGTTCTGCAACCTGGGGGATGCAGAAAGGTTTGAGAAGTAGGTAAATGTGAAAGGAAATAATAATTACAGCTTATGTGTATGTATTCATTGTTAAGAAGTTAAAATATCATATCAAAATAAAAGTTTTATGAACCTGCCAATTTGAAAACAGGGGGACCTTGTTGGCACTATATTGCTCACTTGAGTACAATAGCTCACAAGTATACACATTTAAGACATGAATAATCAAAGGAAAATTTAACAGCAGGTTTAGGCAGAATATTTTGAAGTGTCTGCCTTATTATTATATTGAGAAATATGTCAATGTTTAATTAACTTCCATCAAGTAGAAATAATTATCCTAACCATGCATGTACTAGACTGGGAGAAAGTCTATCAAAACAATTATTCTGACAAATATTTATAATGCAACCTCGAGAGAGTTATCAAGATTTTGCTTCATTTGGCCTAGTGACTTTTTTGCTTGATATGACCCATATTCGAACATGGACTAGATATCATCAATGCAAACATTTTACACAAATAAAGGCTGCTGAGGAAAACATTACTAGTTGTTGACCCGGCATGAACCATATTCGAAGCAAAAATCGGCTTGTACAGTGTTAACGAGATTTTCTTTCGATTTGATCTAGTGACCTAGTTTGTAATAGACATGACACATATTCGAACTTGGCCTACATATCATAAAGACAAACATTCTTATACAGTTTTAACATGTTTAAATTAAAAATGCAGCCTCCAGAGTGTTAAAAAGATCTCTCTTCAATTTGGCCTAGTAACCTAGTTTCTGACCCAATATGACTCATATTCGAACTTAACTTAGATATAACTAAGACTACATTCTAACGAAAAAGTCGTTGATTCCTCCACAGCGCATGTGGGCATCTACAAAGCCCGATCGGGTCGCCCGGCTGAGGGCGAGGTTGGTGTTTGCTTGCTACCGCTACAACTTAGTTATTGGAGGATTGGTGGTTGAAGAGGAAAGGCATAGTCTCTTTCACTCCACTGTCACTATCTCTCTTCTTTGGTACTGCTCTCTCTTTCTCATTCAGTTCCACATTCTTTACACGGGCATGTTGAAGTAATGTTACTCTGATACGTTTGTGATAAACTGTGTGTTAACTTGTTCCTTATGTGAAGTACGCGACTGGATAATCTGATGAATGATGCAATGAGACGGTTTTTCATAACCTGCAAGCCACGGTGGGTGGTCGGTTGAGGCCTGCCCGATTTCCGGCCGGGTTCTGAGCGATGCATTTGTCACGCGACTTCTTTGTTACTTTTAATTTTTCTTCCCAATTTTCCGAGAATATTCGCACTTATTCTTTTGTTTGTAAAATATATGGAATATGAAATTGCAGAATACAAACAAGAACAATCTTTAAAAAAAGACAAACGGCGATGAATATCAAATAACACTTATAAATGGAACATGCGCATATTATTTGACTTCAATAATAGAAAGGTTTTGTAAATAATCAAAACACTCAGTAATTTTCCATGAATTATAAAATTTGCCCAATAATGTTGTTTATCTAAGAATTCGACTGCTCCTTACATTGGTAATACATTATAATCGTGAACCAGTGGGTTCATTGTTCGATTAGAACATTGTTTTTTAAAAGATAAAGTATCAGTTCATAGCAATCATTTGAGCTATTGGATAGTAATGGGTTAATTTGTATTTATTTATTGTAATTTTTTATTTCTGGTAACAAAATAATAAATATAAGATGCTAAAATTATATGTACATGTAATAAGAACATATCATTCTGAGAAAACTACTTTCATCTCAAAACATAATTAACTTTAGATCATTAAATTACATGTACACATAAAGCAAACAAATGTTTGAAGCTGTTAAAGTTTGTATATATCAGACAGAACAGAAAATATATTTCCCTACACCGAAATTTAATACACATATGCTTAGTTAGTGAGGCATAGGGTTTAACCCTTTCTCAGGTACAGCAAAACTGCAGCAGACAACTTTGAACATATCTAAGCAACAATGTGGAACATCTCTATAAAAGAAAGGTTGATTGTTGAAAACATTTGTAAAAAATGTAGCAAAAGGAAAATTACTCATTTTAAGCAATGTCTTCTTTTGATACAATGTTTTCAAATGTTGTCAGCTGTGGAGGTGTCCGAATGTGTCCGTATGAGGGAAAGGGTTAAGAATGTACATATCCGACAAGACAAAAATATATTTCCAAACACCAAATTTTAATACACAGAAGCTTGGTAAGTAAGGCATAGTGAATGCTTGTTGTTGATTTCCCGTAAACATTATAAGTTATGCAAAGTTATGCGTCAATAAAACCATTTTATTTCAGTATAAAATTAAAAAACAACAACAAACAATTTCAGAGAAAGAGGAAAGAAATATTTCTGAGAGAAGTATTTATGTTAGCTAGTGCATATAGGGACGTAGATGAGATAGCTGGTGCCTACATGCTAATCTACAACATCCATTACAAATACTTTACATTAGCATCACTACCCCTGGGTGAATAAAAGAAAGAATAATCAATTTGCATTCTTATTGTATTGAATTGTATCATTACATATAAGCAAATTTGAAAAAGGCTTTTTTCTCATCTCAAATATGTTGACAATAAATATAAAACTTTATGGAACAACCAGGGCCACTATATTAACCTGGACAATCGAACAAAAAAGTTTACATGCTGACAGTGACAGATCATTGCTCATCAAGTTTAGTTCTTCATTTAAATTTATAAATAATAAAATAAAAACAATAAAACTGTACCTAAGGCTGGCTCTGTATTAATGTCAAATACTTTTGGGCCCTTGTTGTTTACACGATGCCGCTTATTCGTCTCAACTGTGTTGACAATTCCACATGTACATGTACGGAATCCAAAGCCATGCCGAGTTTCCTTGATAATATTACTCAGGCTTAGATTTTCTCCACAGTCTAAGTCATCGCACTTTAATTGGTCAGATAAATAGCCCAGTTCACATATTCTCGTTAAAGAATTCATCGTCGTTGACATCTTTTTGAGAACTAGCCACGAAATTTCCGCTTCCAATCGAACCCGGAAAAGAAATATTCGATTCAGCGTTCGCTTCAATGCTGCAATCATTACCATTTAGTTTACGCTTGTTAAAAACTTGTTAAGAATGTCCCAGATATACCTCTCTTACACGCTTGCATCGTAGAAACAGTGATTACTCTTGATCTGTTGACAATATTGTTTTGACAGCTCCGAATTGTATTCGATTAAATTAACCCCACGAGAAAAGATTACAGAAAAAAATAATACAGAAATGGAATGCGCATAAAGTTGCGCGTGAACAACTCCCGGATACGCCTTAAACATCTAAATTTATTTTGACGTTATCGAGTATATGGCGGGTTTTTTCATCTGAACATCTTAATCAATTTCGATGTTATCGAGTAAATGGCATATTAATGATTTTTTTTAATCTAAACGTCTAAATATATTTCGGCGTTATCGTGTATGTGATCTTTTCTATGATGGGTACTTCTAAGCATCAACATGTATTACAACGTTATTTGAGTATATAATCATTTGAGCTCAATTTATAAAGAAATACTATATAAATTACTTGCAATTTACGCATCTTCTAGCTCATACGAATGAATAAAGGGAATCAGTTTAGTTTAATAATGGAGCCGTCTCGCGAGAAAACCAACATCGTGAACTCTGCGTAAACTATCGAGCCGGATCAGCATAAGCATGACGCACAGGTTTACCCGGTAATACACTTGTCTCTTCCTGTGGGTTTTCTGTTTCAGGAATCATTACTCTAAACCTCTATCCCCCTGATATGAAATGTGTCTGTCCGGATCAGTCTGTGATGGCTGCGCAGGCTGATCCTGGTCGTCAAATTACGCAGAGGCCATATTGTTCGGGGTTTTTTCGTAGGACGGCTCAATTATGTTATGCTATATTTATCTAGATGCTTTCCATTGACATGACCTTTGCTATGGATTTTTAAGAAAAATAAGTACAGTGGACTCGCGATAACTCGAACATGCTTCAAATTCGACTTAAGCATTTTACCTGAACCATTTTCTCGAAAGGATTGTATTTATAAAGCAGCTTATCAGTAATGTGCAATGCTAAGTCGAGCAGGTAGATATCTCGAAGTAGTTGTATTGGTCCTTTTCGACTTCCATTATACCTGAGAAACATGATGCTTTAACAAATGAACACATATGAGCTGTCCCACGAGAGAATCAACATCAAGGCGTCTGCGTAATGTATCGATCCAGATCGGCCTGCGCAGGCTGATCGGGGTAGACACATTCCGTCTCAGAGGGGTAGTGGGATACTGTAATGCTTTCTGATACAGAGAATCCACAGGAAGTGAAAAGTGTTTATCCGGGTAAGCCTGTGCAGCATGCTTAGGCTGAACCGGTTCGATACTTAACGCTTCGGTAAAACCAATCTGAATGTAGTTGGTAAATGTGTTGAAAACGATGGACCTTTCTTTACACCTTCTTTGTCTAATTGGCGAACAGTGAAAATCCGGTCGAATCCGTTCAGTGACGTTTTATGTTAGCTAACAAGAGGAAATAGACCAGTTAAATCACAGCTACTTCCCCGCTAGTATAAGCGGTAACACACCTTGAGCTACCATACTTCTTCACTGAACTCAAGTATGTTTCCTTCTCATTATTAATGTCTTAGCAAATATAGTTTGTTCTTTTTTCAGACAAAGCCTCTGTTGAAGGTCATTGCTGGGTTGGCTTGACGGAAAATGTCTGGATGTTGCCAAGCATAAACGAGAGAGCCATTTATTTTGCTTGGGGCGGAGACGAACCTAACAATATAAATGGCGGCGAACACTGTGTAGTGCTCTTCGCTCCCATTTATTATCGATGGGCAGATGTCGAATGCCACAAAGCATATTTTCCAATATGTGAGAAAAAAGGCGTTTGGAATTAAACCGTAAATCTACTTTATTACACGATTAATGCTAATATATATTACACAAAATACACAAAACTATATTTTAAACAAATTACGCGAAATTATATTATACAATGATACTTAACAATGCTATATCTATAGGTGATACCTTTTTATGAAATAAAAGCGTTAATTATACAGCAAACTTTGGCCATAATATTTCGATTTTAAGTGTTTTTGCATACTTTATATTTGGAATTAATTTTGCTGTCGTATATTATGAAATCCGGAAAATAATTACATAGATACATAACATATTTTATACACTCAAAGTAATTTTATGGAAATCATTTCGAAAGAATATAGGTGAACAAAAATAATAGCACATTTCTATATCCATATATATCAATAAATATCGATTTCAAAAATAGTTTACTACACGTACGAGGATAATATTCAATCCTTCAATCCGTGCTTATTTGCATGATCTCATAAATAATGCATATCTAAAATGGCGGCTCCTCGGTTATTTCAAATAATTTCAAAACATTTCACAGGTCATGGATTATGTTTCCTGTGTGTTACATATGAACGAAAAAACACACATTTTTTCGTATTAAACACACACTTCTTAAGTTTATTACACAAACAATGTTAAATACATTATACAAAAAAAGCTTAACTATGTTATACAAAAATAGCTAAACTATATTACATAAATAATGCTGAACTATATTACACATATAACACGAAACTATATAACACATACTGCTGAACTAAAGACATAAATAATGCTAACCTAGACAACACAAATAATACTTCCTTATGTTACACAAATACTGTTACACTATATTGCACACCAATTACTGGGCAACATAGTTATAGAATAAATATAAAGATAAAGTTATATATTTGTGTTTCAGTTCATCAATTGCTCCGTAATAAATACGGCAATCCATTATGGATAGTAACGTGTTATTGTGGGCAATTGTTGATTCTCTCCGCCTCTGCCTCTCCGCTTCTGCCTACTGCATTTTTTGTTAAAACCCACCTTCCTCTCCCAAGAAGGCAGAGTAAAGTATTTAGTAAAAAACTGTAAAACATGTTACTGCTCTGAAAATGTTTGTTTCAGACCAACATTGAAGACCATAATTTGGATTTCAGTGAACCAAGTGAATAACTCCGGCGCGGTTTAATTATGTGAACATTCAATGGACAGCACATATATGTGATCAACTGAATATGACGTGTGTGTGTGTGGCGGCCAGCGAAGTTGAAATTGTTTATGAGTTTACAGATGACATTCCAGTCTCCTTCTGCTATGTTATATTTGATGCAGCCTAATGTTGGCTTGCTACTAACATGTTGAACATTCCATTATTGATTTTTGTTTTCGATGCCTAATATGGGCTATTGACATTTTGAGCAGCCCCTTTTGTTTGTTATATTTGCTGGTTGTCTTAAAGCCGCAGTCAATTACTGGGAAACTCAATAATAGAATAAATATCAAAGTAAAGTTATATATTTGTGTTGTAGTTCATCAATTGCTTCGTAATAATGCTACCTTATACTAATGTGTTTACACAAATAATGCTTAACAAATATTGCTATACTATATTACAGAAATAATGCTCAACCAAATTACACAAATGGTACCAAACTATATGATAAAAATATTGCCAAATTATATCATATGCATATAGAAAAATCTAGTGCTCAACGATAGTCACAAATTATGCTGAACAACATGTATGTTGCACAAATAAGGCTTAACTATATCATATAAATAAAACGATATTATACAACACAAATAACTATATCATATCTAGATGAAACGTAACTATATTACACAAATAATGATCAACAATAGAAATAATTCTAAATTGAATGAAACATATACTGATAAAAAATTTATTCCACAAGTAATACATATATATAATACACAAATAATTAGTCGCAGGGCAGAAGCCCGCGACTTATATATTTAATAGCTTTTCGGAAATGACATTGGAGTTATTATAAGAACAAAACAAATGTAAATGTCTTGAACATATCAATTACGTTTAATTAAAAACACTTAGTTATGACACATCTAAAATGAAATAAATATTCCGATGTTTAAAATAGTAAAGTGTATGTATTCTTTCTTGTCTGCTAATCAAAAGAAGGCGTACGTGACGAAACAGGAATATAGTAAATATATACATTCCTGTCGTAACAGGAATGTAAATTAAAAAATGAAATATGTTATTAAATATGATTATTATCTGATACATGTATGATTATCAATACAAACTACCACACGATCATAGAAATGTTGGGAATGGGTTTAAATCAAGCTCTGGAACACATCTAGTTTGCCGGTTCCCAAAATATGGATGTAAAGTAAGCGAAAGTGCTCGTGATTTTTTTTTCCGACGGGGGCTAGAACGTATGTTTTAGATGAGGCCAAATTTCGCTAAATACATCCGCTGTCGTGCTGATCTACACCAAATTAGTCCCTTAAAACAGCTTTGTTTTATTAAAAATCATTGTAAATGTAAAAAGAATGTACTAGAAATGATTTATTTGATCACTTTTAGCATGTTTCCCTTGTTTGAAAGTGAAAGTAGTTATACTAAACACTGTTTTTGTCCGAACCCGATTGTGTCGAACATGACGGTAACCATTTCGCCTGGTGAGTTCTTTTTTACATTTTCTTTGGATTGTTTCTAAATGGTATATGTTGTTCTACATGAGAAACGCTTAGAAAGTGTGATAATTGAGGACTAAAATTGGTCAATTTACATGGAAACGAAGGAATTTATTTTTTGTAGTGTAACCTTGTCGCATGCGTACTAGTTCACGATTTTAATCTTCGCAAAAATAAATAAATCAATCGAACGTAAACAAAACTAAAATATCCAATGTTTTGAAGTGAACATTTGTCATTTAAACATTGAAGTGAGTGAAACTGTCAAATATCGGCCCAAAAGCTCCCAAAAAACAAAACGAGCGTTGTTCACAAGATTTAAACATGCGCAGTACTTTAATTTCCGGGCACCGGCAAACTAGATTCTACCGAATCTAGTCTTGATGTTGTTGCCATAGTCATTGAAAAAAGCTTGGGCAGATTAAAATGAAACTTGACTAACTAAGTATTTAACAATATATATTCTGTACATACATATAAAATTGCGCGTCTGACCTAATATTACGAATTCCAACAAAACCGCTCCACGAGTTCTTTTGGTACTTTAATTTTTATTGAACCCTTCACACCAGACTTGCGTCCACAAACCAGAACATATGTGCATTTCCCATGAGCTCTCCAAATGATCGCATTGGGCGGCGATCGAATCTGGGACGCCCGGTTTCAAATCCACAATGCTTACCAATAAGTCACGGTAGATTCCCAACGTTCATCAGTTCTATCATCGGCTATTTGATTCATAGGTTTACGAGTATCCGACCATGGCCACTTGCAGTGTAGTATAATACCAAGCATAAGCCATTATTCTTGTACCCGGGGTAATATAGTTAATGTGTTATCATACAATTGATGTTTGTACATTATACAAATAATGAAAATGGATTTTGAAATGTCCAATAGGCAGACTAATAATTGATGTTTACCTGACTCGATAATATCTAGACTAATTGTGCCAGGTGTTATTTCGGCAACAGTAAATAAGAAGAAACATAAATAAGGGGCAGTCAATCGGTCATTGTTTAACCCTTTCTCTCAATAATAATTCTGACAAATAGAGAAATTGTTTATTTTTGCCACAATTTGTTTCAAACTGTCTTCAGATGGGAAAGGGTTAATTTACTTTTTCACGTATCAAGTATGCGCAATTTCTCAACTGATGTTATAATGATAACAGCACATGAGGGACAATGAAGAAGGTTAGTGATATGCTTTATGTTGTTGTTGTTGTTGTTGTTGTTGTTGTTGTTCTTGTTTCTGTAGGTGAGTTTTGACGTTAATATTCGAATCCTTTATGATGTGTGGGTTTTACCAGTAACAGGTCAATGTCGTTTACAAGTAGAAATTCCCTATTGGGCTCGGGGATTTCGTACAAACTCGGTATTATTTAAAAGTATACTATTGCAATAATCTTACGTGTATGCGCCCATATGACCTGATCTCGGAAACAGGCGACCAGAGAAGATTTACTCTGTTCGCCATTCCACATTTGAAGAATTTGATGGTTAGTAATCTAGTTGCTGTTAAGGTAGAGATATAGGCAATTTCCGTAGGAGGTCGTCAGAGATCGACAGTGTTCGTGAACGGTCGTTAACGTGAAGCATTATAACTGTGCGAGGTCCTTTCGTCGTTACTCATTTAGTCTCCATAAAGACGCAAATCATTGTTGGGCCTGAGATGAGAATGATTCAAAAAGACTAGATGGCGTTAAAGTGTGCCCCTTTAATACGGGCTGGATTACCAGACTGTCATATGAGGAAGTGTCTGGTTCCCGCACACACTTGAATATCCTCGACACGGGGTACTTTATGTATTCCGAAAGTACGCTTGCAGTCTACCACATGGATATTCCAGATGTAACTGTTTGGCGAAAACAAAAAGAGCGAACAAATGGTATTCTCAGATTGAACTTTTTTCGACTGAAACGGTATATGATATCCTATATAGTTTATCAATTCAGTTTAAAATTATAAAAGAAATGTTTACTATTTAATCATTTTCTTCTAACCACCAACTGCAAGAGAGTTGAAAACATTTTAAATATGTAACACAAAATACTGCAACCAAATGGTAATGTCTGATCAAAATAATATTGACCCTCAATGTTTGACACCAAACAGCTTGATATTCTTCCTACTAACTGGAATTAAAAGGAAAGTTGACTAGATATCGGCTTTAGATATTAATGAACCGTAACTCAATCGATTAACCATATTTACCGCGGCATCAAACGTGATATATTGCACTGAGTCCCTGAGCATTGCGGTCATTAACATAATCTACCCTTCGATATGAAAGGTGGTTAATAAAATGAATTTCACCAGGTTCCTTCTTATGAGCCAAGCCTAATTGAGAAACTCGAAAAGTCCTAAAAGGGGGATATTGATATGGACCCTACACTCTCCCTGATTGTATTTCCACTTTAATCATGTCCTGAACAATTTAAACGTTATCATAAGCTAGTTCCATACTTTTGGTCTCGATTCCTTTAAAGAGACTTCGTAATGCAACGGGAAACTATATATAAAGCCGTTAGGCACATTAGCTGCTGCAATCATATCGGGATAGTTTTGCCAAAACAAACTACATCCATGGTACTAAGCCTTACATGGGTCTCCGTCACCTTCTTGTTTGCTTTGGCTGCAGCTGAAATGTATTTGTGTAGCCTTGTGGACCCCAAAGATTCTGATCAAAAGATCTTAGGAAATAAGGGTGTTCATGGGACCCTTTACAAGCACATTTGCATTGTTTACCGAGTTGAAATCAAACAAGGACGCAGTCTTGGCTTCAACACAGACGTAGAGTTTACAATAGGCAGGTATTCTGCAATGGTTATGTCGGTTTTGGTTTTACTTCAACCCGGCCGTTCTCGCTAATCATGAAAGGCGATCTTTCAGCTGTATCCGAGCCCGTTCTCAAAAGCAATGCCAAGTTGTAATATTCTCAAGACCCTATCTTTTGAAACATTTCCTTATATACATTCATGGTAAATGACAAGTATTTATTTTTTGAAAGTAATAAGGCCACCGGCCCATAGTACAAAGCATTTTATTTAACAAATATTATAGAGATGAGAATGATGTCTATGTCTTTCTTTCATTAACATGTAGATGAAATATGAAAGTTTCTTTATTACATCAGGATTGTCGTTTTGAATCAATGTATAAAAGTCATCAATGTTGGTGTCGCCTACATACAAATTAAATAAAAAAAAATACAGCAATAAAATGAAATTCACATTCAACCATGTTTTTCTTTAATTTTTGGAAAAGAAAATACATATTCCTAGTTCACAATCAATAGTATTGTGACGACCAGTCTCGATGCCAAATATGTGGTTCGAGCAACGAAATTTCGCAAGAGCTATTCTATATTTAAATGGCATGTCAATTAACAGATATCTTCCAGTATTCAGCAGAGATTTGTAATGTTTGTAATTGTGGCAACGACCAGATGCGTTGATTTGTATATGCCAGTTTTGTTTAAAACAGATCAATAAAACATTTTACAAAATGATTGGTGTGTCCAACTTCCTGTGCAATCCACACATCCACACAGAGTCAAATACGTGGAGGAAAAGTAGGTTTTTAACATAAGTAATCTAGGTTCTGCGTCCGGCATCATCCAAGGGTTTTTGCATTAAATAACAATTGTGAGTATATCTGTTATTTGGCATTACTAATAAGCGACAACAATATTTCATGCAGTAAGAATAATACTCAATATAAATAGGATATTTACGACATTATCTCAATGCTACTATGCTCTCTGTTCTACTGTTTAATTTTAAATAGTTTTTTACAAAAGGCAAAGTGAACCTATTCTACGACTTCTTAATATCTATGGCCCCGTAGCACAATATTGGTTTTAGCATCGAGTCAAACAACTTAAACGGTATTTACAATAACTCACCAAATGCTCTCTGATATTTATAAATCGAAAAAAAGCTTTATTGGTCGGAGCTGCACGCTTTTATTGAGCTGATAACCATGACGGCATAGGGATAAAGATCAATCACAAATGTGTGTAAAGTGATGATATTCTGATATGTTATTTACCTTAAAACTAAATTTCATTTTTTCTTAATGGGCCATCATTTCTGAAAAACAAGGATTTTTGTATTTTCAATTATAAATGTCCATACCTGTGTCAATGCAAAATTGTTTATAAAACTCAGGTAAATAAACCACAGTATCAGAGCAGTTGAAACAGCGAACATTAAACAAATGATATCGGGAACATTTTCTGTAACAAATACACCGTTGATATTACCCTCTCCTAACCTTGTACAGAGTTGGTTGGTACAGGCAGAGAAACTTGTGCAACTTGTGATGATACCAACCGCAAATGGAAACTCTCGACCGTAGGGACACTTACTTGCAATTCTTCCGATAGAAGCAGAGCATCAGGCGATGTGTAAGGCTCCTTCTAAATACTACTTCCCATGAACATCTGAACATTTAATTCATATCAAGGCTAATTGCTTATCTCCTTGTGGTTTTAATCTCATTCTGAAGTTATTTTATCCATATCTTTGGAAGTTCATGTGATACATTGTAGTTAAAGCT
>JAUELF010251582.1:0-11853 GCA_031471495.1 Clinocardium nuttallii
ATTATATTTAACTTGTCGGGTGTGAGTCGGTAATTCAGGTTTCATGAATAAGAATCCCGGTTCTGTGATGATTGACAAAATACATTGTGTATTAAGTCATTCATCTTCCAATACCAATGGATCAAAGTTAAAAGGTAGCCATATGGTGGAGTACTGATGCTAGAAAACCTGGACACACACATTACGTAAACTGGTCGCTGTGATATAACTGAAACACCTCTGAAATTTGTGTTAAACTCAAATCAGTCAATTGATAATAAAAACGTAGATGAATATATTGCTAAATAGTATGAACGAACCGGGAAAACGTTAACAGACTTTGGTTTGATATTTTGTCTGTGAACATCAACATAGTCTCTCCAAAGTATTTACTAGTGACACTTCCGCATGAACACATTTTAGCTTGTCGCCTATGTTCCGACTTTGTATATGATAGGTTCCATAGCGTATGTGACCGTGTATGGAAACAGTACACGTTGGCCGTTTCGTTAACATTATAGTTCCAGAGCCGCCTGTTCGCATATAACTTACATAATATTGTAATCAGATTCTGTTAGTTTGTGTAGATACTGATAAGACTGGGCAGGTGAACAAGATGAGCTGAACATACACTGTTAGGAAATACCAACTTGTACCTTTTCTTACCAACTGGCTCATATATATTTACACCATCTTTCTTACAGGTAAAAAGTACTAACTTTTGGTATCGAACAGAACGACTAATCGACAACCCTTGGGATTAAGGTGCCTTATTTATTTTAGTTATATTCAACCAGGAATACATCAAACTCTGTTTTTATTTCATACTTCGTACAAACCGTTTCTAAGAAACACGTGTTTTCGGTAACAACTTAACAAAGTACACAATTGTATGCGTGTTAAATGTTTAATCAGATATATCTTTATTCAAGCTGCTATCCTGCAATACTCGGCAATATTAATGAGCAGATATATGAATAGCTCTAATTGCTATCCATTATTTATCAACTACATAAATAGATGTTTTAGAATTGGCTCTGTAAGACAGAACATATGTTTATCTTTTCCAATCGTATGTGAAATCATGTCGAATATTATCCTGTTTATTTCCTACAACTGGTAACATTATTAGTTGTTATCATAATAGTTGAATATATACGACATTATTAGTCGTACGGATTTGAACACGTGTAACGACCAATAAAGAACAAGATTAGACTAAGCGAATATGCAGCCCGAGATTTGTCTATATTGTTAAAAAATGTGGATAAAGTACATAAATAGTAGGATCAGTCTTAATGGATTAATGTCATGTTGAGGATGTTATGGGTTCAGTATCTCACATATGATTACTTTCATGGAGCCCTTGCATAGAGTTAAGTCCTATCCAGTTTAATTAACATCTCCACATATCGTATAAATCGTATACATATATTGGTAGAGGGTTTGTGTGTGTGCTCCGTCATTATGTTGCTAGTGGTTTTCAAATAAAGTTCATATTTGCAATCTTTAAAAATACTTCGATTTGATGTTTTTGATACTCCAGTCATCTTTATCAGGTAATAGTAATAAGTGTGTTCGTTTGACCCGGTGCGTTTTTCCCCTTCACTGTTTCGTCATACATCCTTTCGATAAGCAAATCAGTATATTCCTTCCTTTTTCCGTTTCTTTCTCACTGGAACTAGAATCGTAAATTCTTTGAAACTATTTATCCATTATTTAAGATGTCAGCGCTTCTTTGCCCTATTATTATAAACATATTCAAGTTTTCTCAAAGCATAACAAATGAAAGAACACATCGTTACAGTAATTTTGAATGAAAGACATATTGTTTACTTTTTTGATCTGAAATATTTACGACATGTCTTTTATTGGTTGATTGATTCGGGGGGTAACGCAGTTTTGATCAATGTTTTAGTCATATCAAGGCGGCCAGTTCACATATCCATATGTATTCTGGTTGTCTCATAACAGTACTTCACACAACATACTTTCCAAGCAACTGGCTGCTTTTTAACAAAGACTGTTAGCCCATTGGTGAAAGACGAATGACGCTTGTCACAGTGACTTTTGCAACTTCGGAAATAATGTTGGCCGAGCTTAAAACCCATTGAATGATAGACCCGTTTCGCTTCCGACTGAGTAACCAGTGCACGGCTTTAATTGAGTACTAGCAATGAACAGCATGATCGCAGGAATACTTCTTATTAACTATTCTGGCCAGACTTGATTGGGAAAAACTTAAACATTAAATTTGTGCAGGGACATTTTCGGAAAATGTAATTTTGTGGCTTGATTTTGTAGCCGGCTGCGGAATTTCGATAACATTGCAACTTGTGCATATCGAAATGTTCGGTGCTTTCTTCTGACACGTAACAGATTGCCGATTATTCTCTTCTGTAGCTCGACCAGTATATAGCCGAAGGTGGGATTGAAAACGGCCAAATATCTTGATACAATTTCGACTATGCCTTGCAGACGGCTGCCGAATCTGGAATGTGCGGCTAATAGTGCAACTAGAAGCTGTCGCAATAAGGTGATATAATCACTAGTGCAACACGATATAATGTTTTGGCCCTAACACTTACCATGAGTGAATGAGCCACCCTGTGTCCCTCTACCCGGAGCAATTGACACTCAAACTCAGTACGATGTGTACAAGGTCACGCTTCGCCGAGTTGGCGCAACCGGAACTTGAATTGTGTGCTGATCGAGTAAAAGTTACCACCGACAACCTCATATGAGTCGGGTGCAATTGACAACCATGTAATGACTGTCCCGCTTGGCACTCAAGGTTGCGGGGTTATCAACTCGGTTGGCTTTTAAATAACCTGACTACGCTCAAGTCAGACACACACATACGGATTCTGCGGATGCTACGCATGGCTCGTCCGTATATATGCCTTCTATCCGTAATGGTCCGTATGGCATCCGCAGAGTTCGTTACTTTCCTGCAGGGTCCAAAGGATCCGCGTCCAAATTTTGAAAAGTTGCACAATCCAGATGCGGACGAGTAAACCGGTATGATCCGTAACTGAAACTAACTTATAGCATTCACCCGCATCATTTTGCGGTCAATCCCAAGTTGAAGACTTATACGTTTTTTTATACGGATAACTACAGACACGTGTCATTACGGAAAGTTTGCGTTCCAATACTGACATATAACTATTTGTGGGCATGAATGCAGATAATTGCGAATAGCTAATTTCAGATACGGATAAATACGGATTATAACGGAAGCTTGCATTTCATTAACTTCTTTGGCAAAACAAGACATGGAACCAACACTTCGTGGAAGGTTTCTAGATATATTTATACTGGATGGTCGTCTGACATAACCATTGGTGTCTTCCTAGGTTCACAGCCATTGATAACGTACACAGACTGCTCTTGCTGAAACTCAGCAGCCAGTCCAACATGAACCCCGCATTCATCTATGTACAGTTTTTGCGCATCTGTCGGGATCAATCTCGGGCCTGAGCAGGGAGCGTATGGCAACCTCAAGATGTTCTTGAAGAACGAGGATGTGTTGGCGTTTCATAACCTCACCAGACCCATCCCGACCCGACATGTTCCGAGAAGTGGTGGAGCCAATCACGCCGAGACTACGGAAGAAGACACATGGCAGAGAGACTCGCAGGAGGTTGGACTGAAGATGGCCATCCCACACAGGAACTACAGGGAACTGCTTCAACTCGATGATGTACGTGTTATATGTGCCGCAAAACACTTTTATAGTCCGGGACGTCTAGCAGGCCATTCAGGATGAATACGGCGACGAGGTGCTCATCTACCCGACAGCAACAGAGGGTGCAAAAAGGTTGATGCAGGCTGCTGCAGTCGGTAGAACTTTCACCATGCGCTAGGTGTCTTGAATGGCAAGCACATACGCATCAGGTGTCCGGCTTTCTACAAGGGGGACCAATCGACTGTGCTCCAAGCCTTCGACGACCCGAACTGAAGGTTCATGAGGGCCCACCAAAGTCAGTGCCCCAGGGGAAGCATCTCATGTCCAGCTGTGGAATGAGTCGGGTCTGCGAGAGGCAGCCATCTCCAACACCATCGACATCGCGGACCTGAATCTCTACTTGCTGTCGACCGTAAGAAGCCGTATTTCATCATCGGGTACAACGCATTTGCCGCCACCGAGTGAATGATGGAGAGCCTATCGCTAATATGCCTAGTGAAGAGAACGAGTGGGTCTTCACCTATCGTTTTTTCATGCCAGACGATGTGTTTAGCATACTGACCAACCGCTGGGGCTGCCTGCTCACAGCACTCCGATAAAAGCCACGGAAAGTGGACACCAAACTTATTTGACATATATTTATTTAGATATCCAATTAAGGACAAAGAAATAAAGGTTAATAAATTGATGGTAAAATAAATCAATTAATATCTCTTGGACCTTTAATGTTTTAATCTTGTTTCCGTTTGTGAATGAAGATGAAATAAATAAATGTCCAAAGAAAAATAGGTGTAAGAAATAAATTTATGTTCAAAATGCCAATGGCGTTTGTGGACGTCACCCCTTCTACCCACAAGGCATGCCCACTAGTCCTCATCTGTATATATCCGCATCTAAAAGGGTAGCAGAAGGTAAAAGAAGGTAAGAAATCCGTATCATTCACAACACTCCGTATCTATCCGTATATATAGGCAACTGTATCTGTAAATTTATCAAGAAAATAGGCCCCGCCGACAATGTCTGCAGAGGACTGTGGACTAGCCACCCTATCCGAAATGTGGTGACTGACTAGACCGTTACATTGGACATACGTGTCATTAACACATAGGCTTGTAACTGACATAAGATCACATGACAGACATTACCTTAATTGTTAGATTATAACAATAGCATGACTTATATGTAACATATTTTAACAGAAGATAATTTTAATTTAATAGCAATACATTTAATGATGTCTCTGTCTCTTTCTCTCCCTAGCTGTCTCTCTATCTCTTTCATATTCTCCCCCCCCCCCCTCTCTCTCTCTCTCTCTCTCTCTTTCTCTCTATCTCTATCTCTCTCTCTCTCTTTCTCTATCTCTCTCTCCTAGAACAGAACGAGAGTACACGTCCGAACTCACTAGGATATAAACTGTCCATCTACCAATCATGCATAATTTCATTTTCTTTGATGTTTATAACCGAATGGCAAAAAGAAAATCAAGTTTCTGTTCTAAACGCAGCTAATGAATATAAAAAACATATGCAATATATCTCTTGTCATTCTCATCTCTATATAGTCAGCTAATGTAATCTTGACACAAGAATTAAATGATCATATAGTTTTAGAAAAGAATATCACTGGATTATGTTTTGTTAATCACAAAAGGTATAGCAGTTATAGAAGCTAACAATAATAAGTAAATGGTTTGGGCAATAAGAATTTATAAAACATCGATAACAATAAATAGATTCATGTCAGTTTATTAGTTCATTTAAATAATTTTAGGACGGCAAAATAGCGCTGTACGCATCATCTTAATACCGTGAATAGTTGTGGTGAATTATTTCATGTGGTTCAACACATATGCAGAGGACAAGAAATATATGCAAAACACATTTAACGTCTTTTTGAGACGTTGAGCGAGTAATGTCAATCCTTCAATTTGATCGCGGGATAACGAGTGAACAAGAAGTTCAGCTATATGCCCATTGACCTCTAATGATGCCATTGAGCTTGAAACTGAGCATTTCTGGTGAGTTATTTCAAAATACTAAACGGTTCATGACCTTGAACCAATTTCTTGTAGAATGTGCTCTGCCCATCATCCAAATATGGTTAACTTTCGGGAGAGTTCTTTCAAACTCCATCAAGTTGTTAAACCGCTATTGAGCAGACAGACATTAGACCTCTAATTGTTAAATGATGCGCTCTGCACATCCTCTCAATTTGTGTGGCGAGTTATTTCAATATCCTTGAAGTAGTTCAATTGTTATGGATCGGCACGAAATATAG
Organism: Clinocardium nuttallii; assembly: GCA_031471495.1. Taxonomy (NCBI): domain Eukaryota; kingdom Metazoa; phylum Mollusca; class Bivalvia; order Cardiida; family Cardiidae; genus Clinocardium; species Clinocardium nuttallii. The sequence goes on from JAUELF010251582.1 coordinate 5,948, forward strand.
TCATATGTCATTTGACCTCCAATTGCGACATTACCCTTGAACCAAGCATGTTATAGGATGTACTCTTGCTCATCGTCTCACTATGCTTAGTATTTGCGGTAAATTATTGTGAAAAAGATTTGTTGTCCAGCAATTATTGAGCGGACACGAACTTGAATCAAATGAAATTTGACTTCAAATTGTGACCTTCATCGTGAGTCCATGCTGGTTTTTACATCTACTATGTAAATCGACCTACAACGCCAGCAGAAAAATGTCTCTCGCCATCATATGGGAAAACATGATAAATGATGAAAAACAAAATTCAAATAGCACAATTTGTATCGCCTGTGTGTATCAAAAGTCATATGAGTCAAGTATAGATACATAAATGTCACAGAGTGTACAATAATACAGGATCGGAGACGTTCCAAAACCCGAACCATTGTAATAACATTTGTTATGAGAAGTTCCCGGATGATGACCGACGAACAATATGTTTCTGTAAAAACACAGAGAGTAGGTAACCTCCAGATTTGCCAACTTTAAATCTAAGTGAGTCTCTAAATTTTCTAAACAAGAATCGAGTCTGTACAGTTTGTTGTGACCTCGGGCACATATATATACTTTATTGTTGAATGGATCTACACTGATCCCTTCTGGCTGGCCGTGACCTATCTATTGTTTTGTGAGCGACTACTTTTCCCTAATTATTCATTTTTCGCTGTGCCAATCTGCTATGAATATTCTTCCAGGACATACATCGTGATAAAGCATATTATCAGTGTATATACCGGTCTATATGTCTTTTATCGCGACTCCGTCTGTGGACATCATTGACACATACCATTGACGATCATAAGGGGTATCACGACAAAGGGTAAACAGAGTGTTTTCACTGAAGTCTATAAAATAACAGTTTTTCTTCGTTTTTATATATTTTGTTTTTAAGTCAGTATTTCTATTTAGATAGATAAACAATATTTGTTTTACAAGTGGTAACATAATGGCTAGTTGACAAGGTCTATGCGGCTTTGCTCGGTTTGTTACTGAAATATAGGACGACTTACTGTTGGAAATTAAACCCTGCTCAGTTGGTTCTAGATTAACCTTTATTTCTGTAACATCCCAAGGTTTAGACCCAAGTCGAAAATATTGTTGTAAATTGTTAGAGCATAAACTGAATATTTTAATACAAACAGTGTTATTATCACAAACAGCCCACCTTGTGTTATTAAGTTCACATAATCCAGTTATCCAACAATCTCTCTGATCTAAGTTGTCTCTCACATTTACTCTATCGACCACATAAAATTCCTCGCTCGCAAACGTTTTTTCTCTCTGTCATTTTCATTCATCAATAAATCTAAAAAAGTATCGATCTGCCCATCTTTGTAGATTTCCTCGCCCACCAAATTTATGAATTCACGCGATTCATGTCCTTTAAATTATTTAATACACAGATATCGTTCACATAAGTAGCAAAGATAGTACGCCACATTTATACATTCAGCATATAACGAGTAGATGACGCATACATCGCAGTAAACATCTGTCTTGTCTTTACGCTGTATTTTCCTGCCTTGACCTTCTTCTTGTATATATGCCTCCCCTTTTCCGTCAAAGGCCAGTCTGTGTTGTTCATTAACATTACTCTTATCAGAATTTCTGCTTTCATTATCAGAGTCTGAACTGCTCGCTGTGCTCTATGAGCTCTCTGTGTATTCTTGTATCTCTTCATCCGTTCTTTCGTCAAGGGTCAATCCGTAGTCATTCATAGCACTGTAATAACTAGAATTGCTGCTTGTAAACTCAACGTCTGAACTGCTTAGCTCTGTGTCTTCTTGTATCTCTTCACAAATTAGTTGTTCATTATTAACATAACTATAATCCGATTTACTGATCTCGGTATCAACATCAGAACTGATGCTCTCGTAATCCTCATCAGAAATGCTGCTTTTTTATCAACACCATAACTGCAGTTATCTGTATCTATTGAATGTTGCCATTCGTCATCCAGTATCACGAGACGCTGTAATTAATAGAAGTGAAAATACGCAGGATAAAAAGATCAGATTATACAGAACAGGACAGAACATAATTGTATTTGCTATCAATAACTACAGCTTGTATCAATTGTACAAGTATACAGAAAAGAGGCATCGGAAAACAAATAAAAAGGAGTTACAAAAAGTCATTTAATGTTTGAATTTCATTAAATTTTGGCATTTAATATAGTAGAATTTAAAACATTTTTAGCGTATGTCTAGAATGAGGACAAAATAATTAAACACTGACTTTTAATAGTTTTTATGTTACAAAATTTGCAAGCTGTGGGATATTCGTATTCCTACCTTTTATAATTTTCTTCATGTGAGGATAATCGGAATATAGTTATATGGCCTTTGACATCCAATTGTTAAATTTCTTTTATAGTTTAGATATTTTTCCATTACAAATTCATGATTAAACTTGCTTTAATAAGAAAACTTTTATTTATGTTACAATATCAAGGTCGAACATATTGATCAAATAGTCTTTGTGTTATTAAATTATCAGTTATTTGATTTGTTGGCTTAACCAATAGTTATATTAGTTATTCCTAGATAATCATAAAGTTTGTGTTTTATGTAAAATGCACAATTTAATCCATCACATTTAAAATTAATCATTGTCTACGTCTAAATCAAATTTATTCCCGAGTTATCATTGGAATTCCAAATGTTAGTTAAATGTTTTATCATGTTATTTTTTCTTAAAATGAAATACGCCTTAACTCTCCGCAAAGAGCATACAGATTAGGAGATTTTTTCTGTTAGTATTTTTCGACAAACTTTATTTTAATGTTAACAACATAGCACAAAGCCGTGTGGTCGGAAAATGTAATCCATTCAAGTACAAACAAGAGAAAGTTAATACAAGGCATCAATGTCGCCGGAAAAGACTGCATTAATTTATAATTAACACACATACATTATTGACTTTTATTACCGTAAATAATTAATGGATAATAAAATAAAAGGATGAGAGTGAATAACTACAGGCACCGTACTAGTTATAAGTCTTTAATATCTACCGGTTTCGGCCAATTATAGCCTTCTTCAGGATACATACATAAAATAAAATTTCAGTTGTTGAAGTAACAAATTTGCCGGTATCTCTTGTCACGTGGTCTATTCTTCTATTGTAAATAATTAAGTTTTAAAAGGACAGGCACATTTTACCAGTGTGCTACTACTAGTTCAAGTTTTGTTGTTTGTTAGATAGTTTGAGTGATTTGAGACATGCTTGTCAATTGGTCTTCTGTCATATTTGAGAAGTTCAGCAAGAACCTCATAGGACGTTTCAAGGACTACATGTATCTGTTCAATAGTAAGGAGTTACAACTTTCATTTCTACACACTATGCGTTAACGGATTATTTTTGTTTTCATTCTCGCATAGCGGGATAAGGTTTAATACTGGATATAACACATATTTGTTGCTAGACAAAATTAGCTATAGCCTAATTGAAAGCCCTAGTCATACTACAGCTGAGACACTTTGTGACTCTCCTATTGGGACCGGGGCTTTCACAAATGAGTGGTTATAAGCGTTATCTGTATAGAGGTCAGGGCGGACATACTAGGACAAATGTAAGACCTGGTAGCAACTTGTTGCAGGAAAAGTCGCACGACGTGTAGTGTAATTCCTTGTATAATTTAAGCCAGCGATAACAAACTCTGATTCTCTAAATGGTGCGACTGGGGCAGTCGCAGAGAAGTTGAAGAGCGCCACTAGGCCTAGATTTTATTTTTATCCAACACATTATCATAAATAACATGATTTTGCCTTGATAATATTTTTCTTTAATATTTGTATATGTAATACTCTCCTTCATATGCGTTTAGACTGTGACCTTAATCTGCCTTTTGGGATTTTTCCACACAAACGGCGCGATTTCTGGTTAAGTATCTGACACCGAGCGTGATTAATATAGGCTTAAAGCTTGTTGAGCAATCGATGTTAATTAATTAAGTTTATGTTGGCCCTATAACAATCATTTCTATAGAAAGTTTTTTATGCATACGCTAATCAATTTAGTGCGATAAATTCAAAGTAAAATCTTCCTAAAGGTCTTTTCATGTACAATCAGTTTGATGTAGAATATAGTTTGGACAGTCTTTGTTCAAACTAAAATTTTATTTTGCGGTTTTGAAAGTGGATTTCAATTTGAGAAATACTAATCCGTCAGCAGGTAACATTATTATGTATTTTCCTACGCCACGTTTTTGTGAACAACTATAATACACAGGACTAAAGACCGATAGGTACACGAATTAGGTCAATTCGTGTACCGATCGAGTAATACAATAGAAACAAGTCGTAAGACATTTCATAGAGACTGCAAATTATATATATTATTCAAAGAAAGTTATACCATTCAACGTGTAAAAAGCATAATTGTTTAGATATATGAATATTTAATTAATTAATTTCATATTTAATTTTTTAATCATATGATGAGGGGTGTTTCGTACCACCCTCCGATACGCAATTGGACAATGTTGGACATATATTTATATATACTAATTCGTTATTTTGTCCATATATTTATGTTTTTAAAATAATCTGCTGCAGACTTGTTTTATTTGGGAAAGGGTTTATTAAATTGCTGTTTTTGCCAGTAATATTTTAGCGGAGTGAAGATGGGGACAAATGAAAGGAAAGGGTAAATAAAGGGTAATTTTCTACCAATAATAATAATATTGGAACGAACTTAACGGGAAACCCATACACCCTTCAATGATAAATTATTTTATTTTGAAATAAATATCTATACTTATATGTTTGTTCAATTATTGATTATAAATGTGTTCGACACCATCTGCTGTAAATTTCATAAACAAGTGTTGGATTAGGAGAAATTAAGCACAATGAGTAGCTTCTCCGTTCCCCATAATGTTCTCATTTATCCTTAATTACGTGTTTTACTTATATTTCTTACATTTTTTCTAGCGCATTCATTTATAAGTATTTCCATAATTTACAAAATGTTACATACATTTACCCCTTTCTTTTAATTGAAACGTTGTGGGGAAAAGGAGAGATTCCCTCTTAGAATTATGCTTTTTCGTTCTATGTTTTTCCTCATACAGAGGCAGCTCATCAACAAATACTAAAATCTCATACTTTCATTCAAAACGGCCTCGGTGGTGTGAAGGTAGAGTGTGAAGGTGTGAAGCTTTGGGTGCATGTTAATTGTATCCCCGGCCAGGTCATACCAACTACTCTGAATGGTAGTAATTGCTGACCTCATTGGCACTCAGGATTTAAGGGATTAGCATTACGACTGAATAGACCGGTAGTACTGGTAACTTACAGGAAACGCCGTGCTATAACTGCAATATTGTTGAAAGCGGCGTATAACACCTAACACTCAATCATTCATAGAGCTTTATATGCCTTTTTTGCTCCACTGGCTGAAAGCCAGTCGAGCATATGTCATGGCGTGTGTGCGTCTGTGCGTGCGTACGAATAGACACTTGTTGGGTACTTGTTTTTTCCTAAATACCACCCACCACCCTTATAAGACACTTTGATAAGTGTTTATTTCATATAGTTTTGTAATGAGTATTTAATTAGCATATTAATGCTATTCATTCCGTTAAAGGGGGGTTATTTACGGAATGAACCGTCTCTTGTTGGGTATACCCAACAAGGAAACATCAAAGGAAAGCACCCAACAAATGCCCATCCGTAGGCATATCTGTCCATCTGTCCTTCTGTCCGTCTGTCTGATACGCTTTCGTTTTCCGGACTTACCAAAATACACACACTTTACACTCATCATGGTCTTGGTTAGGCATTACCTCGATTTCTTTAGCTTGAGAGAAATCGTAATCATATACCTTGTAATGTATAATTAATTTTAATCTCACACCGCAT
>JAUELF010251593.1:0-11853 GCA_031471495.1 Clinocardium nuttallii
CATATGAGTAGGTGAACTGGCCGCCGTGATATGACTGAAAAATTGTTAAAAACGGCGTTAAACCCCAATCAATCAATATATTTAATAATTGTTTTAATTATAACAACAACAACACAATATGGCACATTAGTTGATACGCTTTTGAACACGTTAGGACGAGGCTTGAGACGGACTCTGTGTAGTGCGTATAGAAGTACATGCATGCTTATTACGGTCGCATCGCAACCATTTGTCTAATCACCCTACCGTTGTACAGAGATCTGTCCCCGGGTCAAATACATGTAATACCGGCAATACGTCGTCTTTGTTATCGACACAAACACAAACTGACCAATGCGCGATAAAACTGGCGATTAATATATTGGGATGTTATTTAGTTCAAATAAGCATGATCTAATATACCCTACGGTGTGAGTTTAAAACATTGAGTCTGGTGGTAGTTCTTCCTAACGCTTAACTGGTATGACCGCACTTATTTCAGACACAGACACATTGATAATAGTCTGAACTTAACATGGTTGCACGAAGAAATAACGCCCTTTTCCTTTTTAAATGAATGGACTAATTCCAGTTCACCCTACCATATTGTACCGCCCACTATCAAAACAAAATGCGGTAACTTGTTGGGATAATAGCTAGAAAATGCATTTTATTTGTTATCACTTACGCAGTAGAAAGAACTCCAACGAAATGTGCTCTTAAAATTTAGGAATTACTGAATTGAGAATGAAAAGTGTACGTTGTCAGAAAACGAATTCATGGAAATGCATGTCCATGTCTGTGAATCGAGTCAGGAATGTAGAGTATACATTTAGTTATACATTTAGTTCTTGATTCCTTATCGAGTCGGGAATGTAGAGTATACATTTAGTTCTTGATTCCTGATCGAGTCGGGAATGTAGAGTATACATTTAGTACTTGATTCCTGATCGAGTCGGGAATGTAGAGTATACATTTAGTACTTGATTCCTGATCGAGTCAGGAATGTAGAGTATACATTTAGTTCTTGATTCCTTATCGAGTCGGGAATGTAGAGTATACATTTAGTTCTTGATTCCCGATCGAGTCGGGAATGTAGAGTATACGTTTAGTACTTGATTCCTGATCGAGTCGGAGCAGATTTTCGATGCCGACTCAAACATTTGCTTTACAGATAGTCAAGTTCCAGCAATTACATAAGTAATTATCTTTTTCAATTATTGTCTCATAAATTCCTCATAATAGAGGTACAAAAGTCCTTTGTCATCTCTGCAACCAACTCCTTCAAAACGTTTAAATTTATAATAAATTCAAAAGCATTGAATTTAATTGTTCAGCTATGCAACCCTATTATAACATTCTAAGATTGTTTGTATGATGCTTTACTTCGCTTTTAACAATATTTTAGTTATATCACGCCGTAGAAATGTTTGCTTTGGTATTATAATTGGACAATGTTTCTCATTATTATGAGACCTTCAGTCGATTTGATATGAAATGTATATTTGTTAATTGCATAAACAAAATAACGGCTTAAGTCCATTGCAAACCATTAGGTGTACTTAACAGGAACCACCCAGATAGCAGATGCGCATTTGTAAAGGAAGATATTTGCTTCAATTCTAAGTATAACCGTATACCCATTTACTGTGTGTAAAGTAATTTGCGTTCAATTGTTTATATCATTTAATATAATGACATAACAAAGTGCTATTGTAAAGTGTTCTTGTTTCACATTTGAGATCGGTAAATCCATGTCCTAATGTAAGCTGCAGTTAGCCCCTTGCGGTCAACACTTTCAGTGCTTTGATTTATAAATTGTTTTTCAAGGTAGTCTACTACAAGGGGGCAAAAACCGCCAAATACACAAAGACGAGTTATGTTTAGGTTCCCAAGAAAACATTGGCTGCGAAATTTCATTATCCGATAGGAGAAAAAGTCGTTTATAACAAGAAAAGATCAATATAAAGATTGGTGATTTGACCACGCACTCACTCTTCACAGCTCAGACAGATTCTTCATAACGCTGCAATAAAGAATTGAATTAAACCTGTCTAACACTGAGAATTATTTTGTTTACGCACCTACTTCAGACGATTTATGAAAACATTCTGGGAATGGGAGGACTTTATCGTGTTAACGTTATCATCATCTTTCTTCTCAAGCAGTTTCCAGCCAGATTTTATAATCAATTAGTATGTTTCCTGTTCACTTGACCCTATAATAATTGCCAACGTAGTGGACAATCTTCAACATAGTTTTGTTGAAACTAAATCGTATGAGTATGTATGACATATGAGCCGTTCAACGAGAAAACCAACAGTGTGGACCCGGATCAGACTTATGCCGTGAAGGCTGACCCAGATATACAGTGTTCGCCTCCTGTGGGTGTTCTGTATCAGGAATACTCTATACCTCGTTCCCCTGAGACGGAATGTGTTGACCCGGATCAGCCTTGGTCAGATCGTGTTCGATACATTACGCAGAGTTCATAATATTGTTGTTTTGTTCGCTGAACGGTTCATAGACTTTAATTAAGCAGTGAACGGATGGAAAGAATATAGTCATTTATTTGTCATCAGCCGAAGTTGTTTCAATATGATTATGTCCCTTCCCACAAACAAACAAATGAGTATCGTGTTTTATAATGCATATTTTTATGTTTTGTTTTTCTTTAAATATTTCATCATGACTTTCTCCCCACATACAGCAAAACCTATAGGTTGCGACTTTGTATGCATGCAATTGAAACATTGTTGCAAAGGGAATCATTCACACACGTGTTCTTACGTCGTCTGCTATAGATAGGTGGGAAAGTGTAGGTTTGACAGATATACGATGAACATATTCATTCATCTTATTTTTGGTTGGATAGATAACATATGTTTGTTAGTTCCTTGGCGATTCTATCACATGAACTATTCACCTTCGCTTCTACTTGGATCGTATATATCTGTGTATATTACATTACAAACTAATGTTCAAATATATTTGTTTTTGTTTGTTTCTTCGTTTAAATGGTGCTTTAAGCCGTTTTTAACAATATTTTAGTTACATCACGTTGTTTTCTATGTTCGTGAAGTACTGCCGGTATTATTGAGTATATCATCGATGCTTCAGGTGTAATGGTACTGCCGATATTATTAAGTATACCATCGATGCTTCAGTTGTAATGGTACTGCCGGTATTATTGAGTATACCATCGATGCTTCAGGTGTAATGGTACCTCCTGAATTATATATCCCGAAGAGATATGCCATTAATACCATCCTCAATATGTAAGTAAGTAAGTAAGTAAGTAAGTTAGTAAGTAAGTAATTAAATTGTTCATTACCGTGACATGAGTTATATACATCAGTAAATAAAACAATAAAGAAAAAGAGAACACCCGGCCCTATGGGCCTATATGTCACCATTATACAAAGTTAGCTACAACTGTACATGGACACAATCATTATATATAAATTAGTTGATACGATAACATGGCATTGCATGTTCCGACAAGAGAACGTTGGTCCTCCACTCCCGAAGCGGACGCTCTAACGACCGCTCTTTTCTACACATAACATGCTACAGAAGCTTAAGAGGTCACTCGTGATATGAATAAATGGCAAAAACACAATTGAACCGACTCGCCAGAAAACCAACAGTGTGGACTCTGCGTAAAGTGTTGATCCTGATCAGCATAAGCATGCCGCACAGGCTCACCCGGAAAGACATGTTTCGCCTCCTGGGGATTTTCTGATTCAGGAACCATTACGTTATACCTCTATCCCTCGGAGACGGAATGTGTCGACCCGGCTCAGTCTGCGCGGATAGCACAGGCTGATCTGGTCGATACATTACGCAGATGCCATAATCTTGGTATTCTTGCGGGACGGCTCAGTCATTAAGTAAGATATTTTTATTGCGGATGAATTCAGACTTCCTTGATAGTTTCTGGATATTGAGTATGATTATTACTTTGGCAATCGGAAATCATCGACTAAACTCGGAAACCTGATGTAGACCGCGAAGGTCGTTCGTGAATATTCCTACACTGATAAGGGTTATGAATCGATTTCCGTTTGCGTGCTGAGGTTATAAGTAGTCCCCCTATTAGCTTGGGATAATACAATTCCATTTCATTCCTTGCTAAATGAAATGAAAGAAAAAGAAAGAAATAGTGTTTGTTTAGAGTATGCCACATCGTGAAAACCAAATAGAGGTGTTCTTTTGCACTCAGGGCTCGTAAACATATCACTTTAAGTGTTCACTTTCTGTAAGTTTATCTCGATAATACACCAAAACAAACAATTATAGTCTATCTAATCGCACTTCTGTAAGACATATACTCCGGTATTCGTAAACATAGGGAGATATTCTTACATATTTCTACGAATCTAATGCCTAATGCGTAAAAGGTGGAATAGTACCATAATGCAGACGATTTCTGACGCAGCAGAAGACATTTGAAAACACGACAGAAACCCCCCGCAAAATGAGCTTTACATAACTTACAAACACCTCAATACTTGACGTTTACATTTTTACATAGGTTAAACACATTTTGTAAAGAATAGGACAGATTATTCACTTTCCACAATGTTTTTAAATGCCATCTGCTGCACGAGGCTTCTGATACCATCTGTGTTCAGTTAAAGGTTAATTAAATAAAATCATTCAGTTTGGATAACATCAATTACATTTCTTCCATAGTTCATATTCAATTGAAATTGTTTTGTGCCGGAAAGGTAATCGTTATACAGTAGTTGCAAAACAAATGTCAAACAAGGCGAATTATTATTCTAGAGGTAAATTTTCGATTAGATGTCCTAATTACGTATTTGGCTAGCCAGACCCATTTGGTAAATTAGAGGGCATTAATAATAGAAATGAGCTGTCCCGCGAGAAAACCAACATTATGGCATCTGCGTAATGTATCGACCAGATCAGCATGCGCTGTCCGCACATACTGATCCGGGCCGACACATGCCGTCTCCGAGGGATAAAACGTATAGAGTAATGATTCCTGAAACAGGAAATCTACAAGCGGCGAAAAGTGTCTGTCCGGGTTAACCTGCACGTCATGTTTAGACTGATCCGGGTCGATACTTTACGCAGAGACCGCAATGTTGGTTTTCTCGCGAGATGGCTCAATTATGTTATATGGTGGCAAACACGTCAACACGATACATAATGAATGCTTTATCGTGATATCGCAAATACCGTTTTGTCATTCTGGCATGTGTGTGTGATTGCACAACGCCAGTACGGCAGCACCCACCCTCGACATGGTAGAAATCATTACCATAATCTTATCAGCTGCATTAATTTCCGAGTGTGTGTCCTCAATCGAGCTCTATTCGACGTCTACCGAATACTGAATGATCTCGGGAATGAAGAAACTTGATTTTATCAACGTAATGTGACTTTATCTATGAACCCAAACTAGACGCTACAACAATACATAATTGTTCACCAATATGCAGCAGACGACGTTAAATTACGAAAAAATAACTTTTTAAAAATGAAAGCGTTATTATTGGGAAGAGTTGAAATATGTGGCAAATGGAATGATTGCTCATGTTCTGTGCCACACTGGTTTTAAAAGGGACCTTCAAGCAGAAAAAGGTTAAAATAATGGATAACGAAAAATCACTTTTTTACCACAGATGAAAACTGAAGTTTTAGACAGCGTCCTCAGAAATGTTTGAATCTTTGTTTTCCATAATAATTTCAAAGGCGTTTGCTACATGTGGACAGATTCGCATGCTTCAGAAGGGTCAGAAAGCGTTTATATTTGGGAACGGGTTAACATCAATAATTATCTTTTTTAACCACATAACACAACAGGAAACTTATATAAGTGAACACTACCAAAATATTGCGACGTCCGAGATCTAAATCGAGTCTACAAATTAAGACGAAGACTAACGACTGTGAAGATGCTAGTAATTTGCGGCAATATCCTGGAAAGCACGGTACAATGGTGTCATAGCTTACATACTAACCGAATATTACATCTACCTTGGTAATGAGCCTCAATTATATTTCCTCGGTGTGTTTTTTCTCCCATGCAGAAGTGTATCTATTTCTGTATATTGGTGTTGGTGCAACATTGTTGTAAATATAACTACTTGTTGTTCTGATGTTATGATAGTTGGTGATACTATACTGGTAATGTTTAACGATCTGGCAATCTCTCACTTCTGAATTCTGACACACAGGCGTCTCAAAGGTGCTTTGCATTGTTAGTACTATATGAGCCGGGTAAGATATGCGGGCCTTTTTGTCTCTGCGTGGGAGTCTGCGTTTACTGTCTATATTACTGTCTACCTACGTTTATAGTGATTGATTGATTGATTGGTGTTTCCCGGCGTTTTCAACCATATTTCAGTAATATCACGGCGTGTCGTGGTAAGTTAACAGTACTACTGGTTCGTTAATCCTGTCACCAGCCAGTTAGTCGTAATGCAAGGAGTGCAGCCATTACTACTATTGTCAGAGAGGTAGAGGTATATGTAAATGATTCCTGAAACAGAAAATCCACAAAATGTGAAATGTGTCTGTCGGAGTTAGCCTGCACGACATGCTAAGGCTGATCAGGGTCGACACTTTACGCAGAGTCCATAATGTTGGTTTTCTCGCGAGACGGCTCATTTATAGAGAGACTGTGAGTACCAACAGGCTCACCTGGATCGTCACATTGAACGCATGCGCAACAGGATTCCTCATCGTAAGACGCGACGAATAAATGAAAATGTCGGAGTACCTTATTATCGCCATTAAAAGTAAAATCTTCACTACTTGAAAACTAATTCTCTATATAATGTATAGGGACATCCTTTCCTTGGTATAAAACGCACCCCATGTTGAGCAATTCTGACTTAGAGCAAAGTCTATAAGGTCCGCATTCCTGTGGCGTAGCTTAAGTATGTCGATAACAAGGGGGAACCGCAGTATGTTAACAAATGAGCCGTCCCGCGAGAAAACCTACATTATGGCATCTGCGTAATGTGTCGACCAGATTAGCCTGCTCTGTCCGCGCAGACTAATCCGGGCGACACATTCAGTCTCCGAGGGATAGAGGTATAGAGTAATGATTCCTGAAAAAGAAAAATCCACAAGAGGCGAAAAGTGTATAATCGGTTAAGCCTGCGCGTCATGCTTAGGCTGACCCGGATCGACACTTTACGCAGAGACCACAGTGTTGGTTTTCTCGCGAGACGGTTCATATATCATATAGTTAGCTATATTGTATTACTAAAGCTCTTGTATACATTTGCAGTAAACTGTTAAAAGCATTTCTTATGTAAAACAATGTGTTTTATGGGTTCAAGCGATGGCAAAACATCATAAAATGTTAGTCAACATAATTGAGAGGCAATTATGTAAAGCGAATAAAAGCTTAGTTGCGTAACATGTGTGTGTATATGAGAGTTGATACTGTTTTGAAACAGAGGCTGTTTGTTGGCTGTTCTAGTTCTGAAGCCTTCATGATTTTGCAAGACGTTTTCACAGGTGTAACTTCATCTTGTCAAGACTTGCATTTAATATAAAACCTTTACATGAAATAAACAATTCAGCACCTTTACTGCAGACCTTTGATAATATTGTGGTTAAACAGAAAAGCATTCCAAACAAGCATTTCCTAATTGTTCCAAGATTTGTTTCAACATTAACTAACAGTTAAAATTAAGATGTTATATTTATTTCCAAAGATTATTTAGTGGTCGACTCGTTACTGCAGATTACAAAAAAATAATTTACACAAAGTTAAAAGAAATATTAAAGAACTATCGTACATTGATCAAAATAACCTTCGACTTTAACTTTCGAACTTAAAGTAAATGTAGACACAGTATTCATTACTCTCACCATGCTGTCTTCGTTGTAAAATGTCCCAAATGCGTTTTCCCCAATTGATAAATATTTTGACATTCTTAAGACGATTTTGAAACATAAAACGATTTTAATGTTGCAAACACAACGTTTATGTAACATCTCACGCGCAAACAGTGTGCGACATCTGTGTATTTTACCGCATGAACATATTATTTACAAAAATACCATATGCATAATGCTTAGAGTGTGTAAATGCCCATCCTTTCGTCTGTTGTCCAATATAAAACTTAACTTCGAACTCCATTTATATCAAAGTTTTAAAATATGTATTGTCGTTGAGGTGTGCTTTCTCCTAGTACGCCAACATCTGTCGGGACGTCTATTAAGCAAAAGCAGTCTAAGGCTTATATACTTTCATAAACTACAATTTGAAAACGTATAGGATACAGCTTTTAGCAATAACAATGAAAGTATAATTATTGAATAGTTGAAAACATTCTGGCAAAAACAGTAAATGCTCACAAATTGGCATCCGACAATGATTTCAAAATTCATGTTCTGTAGATCCATCTCAATGTGTCAGTATGTCGAGGGAAAGGTTAGCAAGACGTGCTGCAGATCCATCTCAATGTGTCAGTATGTCGAGGGAAAGGTTAGCAAGACGTGCTGCAGATCCATCTCAATGCGTCGGTATGTCGAGGGAAAGGTTAGCAAGACGTGCTGCAGTCCATCTCAATGCGTCAGTATGTCGAGGGAAAGGTTAGCGAGACGTGCTGCAGATCCATCTCAAAGCGTCAGTATGTCGAGGGAAAGGTTAGCGAGACGTGCTCTCAGATCCATCTCAATGCGTCAGTATGTCGAGGGAAAGGTTAGCAAGACGTGGCAGTTTAAATCGAGATATTTAATTGCGTGTTACATTGATAAATTGAACGAGCATTAATGAGGCGAATATGCACGTATTACGCAATTCCTGAATCTATTTTAGCGGCTTCAGGGGATCGAGGTTACTATAACATCTGTGAACAGTGGTTGAGATTCAATTTTGCCAATGTATACTGGAACGACAAACAATTCAAATGCTCTTTTACATTAAATAAAATACTCTCAACCCTTTCCCACATGTAGACGACTTTGAAAACATCTAAGCAATATATGGAATTTCTCTATATGAAAGTATTATTATTTAATAAGTTGAACACATTATGACAAAATGAGCAATTGCTCATAATGAACAATTTTTACATTTTTCATAAATGTTCGAAAGATGTTTTCTGCAAAACGGGAACAGAATCAAATCCCTTGCACCACGCAGCTTGCTGGAAGAATTAAATGCAACTCTGTTTAAAGTCGATGGTTACATGAGAGAGTCGTTGTGGTTAAAGTAGAAGGTTACATGTCAGAGAGGCTCACTGTGGTTAATGTCGATGGTTACATGAGAGATTTATTGTGTTTAAAGTCGATGTCTACATGAGAGACAAATGGTGTTTAAAGCGATGGTAACATGAGAGATTCATTGTGTTTGAAGTAGATGGCTACATGAGAGACTCATTGTGTTTAAAGTAAGTCGATGTCTACGTGAGAGACAAACGGTGTTTAAAGTCGATGGTTACATGAGAGACAAAATTGTGTTTAAAGTAAGTCGATGTCTACATGAGAGACCAACGGTGTTTAAAGTCGATGGTTACATGAGAGACAAAATTATGTTTAAAGACGATGGCTACATCGGAGACAAGTTATCTTTATTGTCGATGGTAACACCAGAGATTCATTGTGTTTGAAGTAGATGGCTACATGAGAGACTCATTAATGTTAAAGTCGTTGTCTACAAGAGAGACAAATGGTGTTTAAAGTCGATGGTTACATGAGGGACAAACTTTTGTTTAAATTCGATGGTAATATGAGAGACAAAATTGTGTTTGATAAAATTATTTGTACACTCAGCAAATCAACATAATGTGATGTGAGAACATAGTAATAGTAACAATAGTATTTTAACAAAAGATACAGGTGTTTGTTTTTTATAAAGCGATAGACAAATGTTTGGGGATTTTTTTAAGTCGAGAGAAACATTAGAGACAAATGGTTTTCAAAGTCAATGTTTACATGAGAGACAAATAATGCAAACACTGCATTCAAAATGATAAAGGTTAAGGTTTATATAATATGCTGGTAATAAAATGTCAGAACTGAGCGATCATATTAAACACGTTGAGATAAAACATTGATTCGAAACACACTTTAACATAGATAACTGTAAGCGGTTTGAAAAAAATACTGCTTTCACGTATATTCTTATACCATTTTTTTCCAGATACAAATAATAACTCGCAATACAACTTATGAGACCATCATTCCTTTGTTCAGTTGCAAGCGTATGTTGACGTATTTAACCTTTTCCCATATTAGACGCTTTCTGACGCCTATACAGCAGACGGCCTTTTGAAAACATAGTGACAAAAGAAGAAATTGCACAAAACGTGCAATTTCTCCTTTTGTCACAATGTTTTCAACTCTTTGTCATAGGTCATCCATTCAATTATGGAGATTTTCTATGTTTTGACAAATTACGTTCAAAGTCGTCTGCTGCAAAATTGTCGTATGAGGGAAAGGGTTAACCTTTTTCCCACATACAACAAAAATTGTAACAGACGACTTAAAAAACATGTAGCTAAAAATATGAAAAATCACTGTATATGAAAGGAGCATTATTGCCAACAGTTGAAAAATTGTGGCAAAAGGAGAAATTTCTCATTAAGAGTAAAGTTTCAATTTGCCTTATTGCTTTCAAAAGTTGGTGTGCTGCATATTGTACAACAATTTTGTCTGGTAAAATGGGGGACTAATCACATTTCAAATAAGGAGCTGACATGCTTATGGTTCTAGGTTTTATTTGGGTTAATTTACTTTTAGGGCTAATATCATATTAGTAATATGTATAATGGTTGTATGTAACAGAACAGGTTTCACCTTTTTTTATGGAGACTAAAACTTCTCTTGCAACACCCAGCTTTACACTTTGACACATGCAGAGGTCATTTGGATGCATCTGCAGCAGACATCATATGTAAACATTGAAGCCATAAGAGACATTTCTAATTACGAGCAAATTATCCTTTTACCACAATGCTTTAAAATTATTGAAAATAATTGTAGTTGCATCTATACAGATTTTTCCATAATTTTGTATACCGGTATACGTTTTCAGATGTTGTCTGTAGATCTGTTGGATGTTGGAAGCGTTGAATGTTTTAAAACTGGCCATTCTTACAGAGAACACATGAGGGTTTAAACAACTTAACCCTTTCGCACTTGTAGACGCATCTGAAGCGGATGACTTTTGAAAACATTGTGGCAAAAGAAGAAATTGCTTGTTTTAAGCAATTTCACTTTTGCCACAATGTTTTCAACTCTATTTAATTATTAAACTTGATTCATGGAGATTTTTCATGTTTTTGTAAATATCTTTTCAGTCGTCTGCTGCAAAAATATTGTATGTGGGAAAGGGTTTAATGTTAAGGACATCTAATTGGTAAGCCATTACCAGATACACTACTAACAGACTAACAAATTGAAAATATTTTAGAACAAGAAACTGAAATATTGAAGGAAATACAGAAGTCCTCTCTATTAGAACTTGACCTATGACCTTGAATTAGGACCTTCACCTTCGTGCAAATGGAAAAAAATGATGCACATTATCTACCAATTGTCCATATTTCATGAACTT
Organism: Clinocardium nuttallii; assembly: GCA_031471495.1. Lineage (NCBI taxonomy): Eukaryota > Metazoa > Mollusca > Bivalvia > Cardiida > Cardiidae > Clinocardium > Clinocardium nuttallii. The sequence continues at coordinate 11,534 of JAUELF010251593.1, forward strand.
AGCCTTATACCAGTACTTTTCATGTAATCACATAATCCATTTTCCTTAAAAGAATGAAGAATATGCACAATTGAATATGGGATACATTGAAAATCTTTGTCGAAAGCAAGAGAAAACTCTTTCATTGCAATTTCTCCTTTTCCCATAATGTTTTCAAACTGCAAAGTTGTTTCAAGGACATGATTCAATCTGTATGTATACATGATCATAGTGACAAAATGTATATTAAGGGATTACAATAAATATTTAAACAAGAGGGCCATGATGGCCCTATATCGCTCACCTGGTTTAATAGAACTTCAAGTTTTCAAAGTTGTTAC
>JAUELF010251604.1:0-11852 GCA_031471495.1 Clinocardium nuttallii
TTCTGCAGCAGACGACTTTGAACATATTTTGTCAAAAAATAGAAAATCTCTATAATTGAATGAATAACCTATGACTATAAGTGGAAAACATAGTGTCAAAAGGAAAAAAATTGTGCATCTTCTTCTTTTGTCACTATGTTTTCAAAAAGCTGTCTGCTTCAGAGGCGTCAGAAAGTATCTATATGAGGGAAAGGGTTAAAGGAGAAGTTGCACATTATGAGCCAATTCTCTTTTAGACACTTACCTATTTCAAAAGTCTACTGCTGAAAATGCTATCTACAAGTTGTGTAGGGTTAAGATTATTTCGAAGACAAGATCCAGGTTACCCAGTTCAAAAATTGTTGAAGCCGTATTGATAGATTCATTGCTTCATGGTGGCATCCTAAAGCGAGTTATGTGTAAAAACTGAAATTCTACTCCTTTGTATGAACTCAGGTGACTGATACAGGCCACATGGCCCTCTTATTTTAAAGCTAGCCTATAGATACATGGAATGAATGTGTGTGAGTAAGGAATATAGCGTTTCTTTTTCAATCAATTTCAATACCATGCTTCGTTGATATTAGACAAGGAGGTTTACAATCTTTCATTTATATACAATTAATGTGTCACCTACCATGGCTGGGTGACACATAGGGATCACTTCTCCATTGTCTGTCTGTGCATCACACACTTACATGCTGTCAGGCGACACAATCATTTTATTATTACTCATAAGTCGTTACTGCTTAATGTGACACATGCTAGAATAAAATTTGTTTTTAGACTTGCATTATTTTTAACATCATTTTAATCATAAAATATATTTTTATGATGTTTCTTTTCCTGACCTTTTGGTCAAGATCACTTGCAATACTTATATTTTCTGCAGAATTATCTCTCCTGATAATAAACCTTGTCATCGTGGTGTAGAGAAAACAAGATGAGGTCAACACTCAACTGGCAGGATGCTAAAAATAGCCTCTCCTGTTCTCTGATTGTTGAAAGGTCATATGACATTGACATGACCTTATGACCTGTTAAGGCAGGTCAAGGTTGGTACTGTATAATAGTTGTTGACATTGATAATAATATATTCTTTTTTTTCCTCCTAGGTCTTCTTGAAATACAGGTTTGCTATAGGTTTTTGTGGCACCTGCCATAGCAGGTAGACACACAAGAATCAGACCTGTCCGTTGTCTGTCTGCATTTAACATAACTCTTTTACTTACTGACATATAATATGGCGACACATTGACAGATTTTCTGATGCACTATGAGAGCATTTCCTGGTATTATTAGCTTGTTTGGTTTTCGAAGAAGCAACGTCGGGGTATTGTGAAACCCTTGGTGTCTTCCTCTGCATCGTCACAAAACTTTAACCTCATAACTCGAAAAACTTTTAACATTTTCAATTGAAACGTGGATCACATGTTCCTAGGAACAATATGCATGTCTGTGCAAAGTCACATAACTCTGGCTTTAATAATTATTCAGTAATGTCCCTTATTTTTAAAATCAGACGAGCCTCAGCGTTAGCTTTGGGTGCCCTTGTTGATTGCCGTAGCAGCTTGAGGCTTGGGGATCACTTCTACGTTTGTCAGTACTTCACACTGACTTTGTTATAGGAACTGTTTTATAGCTAGTCAAACACATTAGTTGTACTTCTTGTCAAATTAACTAAATAAATGACATCCTTTTGATACATTATACTAAGAAAGTTTTGTTAAGAGTTTGGCATCAGCTAAATGGTTTAAGGATTGAGATTATACAACAGATAAATTTTAAAGAACACAATAATACAATCAAAACATGTTTGACATGTTAAACGATATGAAGAAATCAATGCTGAAGATAACACCTGGTATTTCAGAACTCTTACTTAAGGATATAGTTTCTGAGCCATTCTAGGTTCATTTGCCTGACCTTCCATTCATCAGTGGTTAACATTTAGCTTCAAACGGTTAACATTTAATTAGCTTCAAACAACATCTCCTTCTAAACCAATGGACAAGTTAAACCAGACTTAACAGGAATGTTTCTTTCATGGTCCTCTTTCAGAATTGTTAAAAGATTAAAATGTTTAGAAAGGGGTGAAAATGACATACATTTTAAAAAGTCTCCTCTAAAACAGCATATCTGATTTCAGGCTTAAATGACAGAATTGTTCCTATTAAGCCAACCTGATTGATTAAAAACATTAAAACTTATTCTGAAAGTTGGATTTTAAAATAATTGGAAGAACTGTGCCTTATTGACCCATACAAACATTCTCCAAGCTATAAACAACATGGCGAAAAACATGGCAGCATTAAAACATAATTAACTTGATAGAACTGTAACTTGGGTGACCCTAACATTTGATTGGTTGAACAAAAATATAGTTGTCAGGAGGCATGAAAAAAGGGGATTAAAATTTTTCTTCTCAATCAGCTTGAAGTTAAATTTGCTTGTGACCCTCTACAAAAGTTACTATAGTTTTCCACTCAGGGGGTGTCATATAGTGTTTCCTCATTGCAGTTTCCATCCCATTCTTGATCAACTTTACCCCAAAATAATCCATTATATATTTTCAACTACACCATTACTCTGGTGATCTGTTTAAGGCCATACCTTGTTTTTTGTGCACAATTTTTCACATGACTTGGCCTTAGGGCAAAAAGTTAGAATATACCCTTTCCCACTTACAGACGTATCTTGACACATATAAAACTATTGTGGCTATTTCTCCTTTTACTTAAATGTCTTCAACTCTATTCAATATTATAATATTCATTCGAAGAGTTTTTCCACATATTTGCAACAAAGTTTTTGAAGTTGTTTGCAGTAGATTGTTGTATTTTGGACAGGATTGAGAGACTAAGATAGATTTTAAGTCGCCCTATTTGTGTTTGGACCACTTATAGCAAACCTGTATTTCCTCAGAGACATCATAACTATGCAGATACATGTACTTAAAAATTATGGAAAACATACATCAAATTACAATCATGTAGACACATAATTAAAAAACTAGTTAATATTTAATAATTTCATAATGCTCTTTGTTAACATCTTGGATGTCTTACATTAAAAGAGCTTTCTTTATGGTAGAACAAACTCCTTTACTTTTGATTTTCGTAAAAATTCTTCTACAAAAAAGTTTTATTGTGATAAGTATCTTTTTGTCAATTAATTTAAATGCACTGGCATGCTTGGGTTTTAAAACCCTTTATTAGATTATGTTACATTATATTTCTATAGATAATACCTTTTTCGTTAATACAAACAAAAAATGTAATTTGCATTATTGTGTATGATACTTTTCTTTTACAATCAAGAGCTTTTATATCATAATATTAATAAAGGTTCCTTCATACAATTATCTAAAAAAAATCCAACCTCTCGACAGCAGATATGTGGCATGTCTCTTTTTATTTTCACAGGGATAGAAAGGGCAAGATATCGTTCTTAAAGGCAGACAAGCAGTCCATTGTAAGCCTGCAACATTTGTGCAGGATGGCGTTAAGACACAAAATACCCTCGACAAAGATAGACGACCTACACTACCCTACGAGATTGAAAACCTTCTTGAAGTACAAAGATTGAACGCCTTACAGATTTTGTTGGTGTTTATAATGTGTAACCTGTCCACAGCAACATCTGGCGTAGGCCAAAGCCTTTCTAGAGAGGTGTTGCCCTTGGAGGTTAAGACCTCCTGATGGAAACATGTTTGGAAGCCTCTAAATACCAAGCATTTTCACCATGTTTTCCACTCAATCCCAAGATAAGTATTTAACCCTTTCCCACCTGCAGACGCATTTTGGCGCATTTGCAGCAGACGACTTTTGAAAACATTGTGACCAAGGTGAAATTGCTCATGATGAGCAATTTCACATTAGGCCACAATGTTTTCAAATTTATTCAACAATTAAGCTGTCTTTTATGGAGATTTTTCAGGTTTTTGTCATTATGTTTTCAAAGTTGTCTGCTGCAGATTTGTCTTATGAAGGTAAGGGTTAATATTTTGATATTTCAAGGTTTTCACCACATTTCAGAAAAACTTCTCGTTCTAAAGAGCTCAATGTTGTTATTTGCGATGTTGAACTGTCTATGATTAACTTGTTCCTTCACATACAACAAATCTGCAGCAGATGACTTTGAAAATGTGGCAAGTCTATAATGAACAATTTCTCAATTTGCATCAATTCCATCCAAAGTTGTCTGCTATAGATGTGTTACAATGTGGTTACAGGTGAAGAAAGGGTTTAGTAGGAGAATACCTAGCATACTTTGCCAATGGATGTTGTTTTAAACAACAATATTTCTCAAAATAGAATTGTCAGTGTAAATAGAAGGATGAATCATTGAGCTGAACAAATCGGCAGCAGATGACCTTGGAATGTTTACGCAAGCAACAAATTAGGAAAGTCTCTTTATGATAGTATCATTATAGAATTGAAAACTTTATTGCAAAAGGAGAAGTTGTACCTACTCAATTGCAAAAGTCATCTGTTGCTGATGTGTCAAAATGAGTCATTGAAGGATGGAAGTGTACCTTTTCTATTATAAATAATTGTATTATCCTTTTCCCCCACATGCAACAAATCTGCAGCAGATAAGTTCGAAAACATCTAGGCAAAATATCCATTAATGAAAGTATATGTATTGAATGGAGTTGAAAACATTGTTACAAAAGAAGTCTTCTGCTACAGAAACATAAAATGCATCTGTATGTGGGAAAGGGTTAAAGTATCTCATGCATTCATAATCATGCCTGACTTTCACATCAGACTAATATATCACGTCATATTCATGTGGGGCAGGCATTTAAAAAAATGTAATAACAGGATTACAAATTGTTTGCATTATATACAACAGTATTATATGTATGTTTTTGTTATAGCCGTATTGTTGGTTTTACCCTTGCCCTCATATAGACGCTTTCTGAATTGTTGTATGAAGGAAAGGGTTTATTTCTCTTATTATCAACCAAGATATTTGAAATACTGGGACAGGGGTGGAGGACTATGTATATAACTATTATGTGATGGTCATTAACTTTTGTTTAGAAATTGAGTTAACCCTTTCCCTCATACAACAATTCTGCAGCAGAAGACTTTGAACATTTTTTGTCAAAACATAGAAAATCTCTATAATTAAATGGATAACCTACGCCTAAAGGGGAAAACATTGTGGCAAAAGGAGAATATGCGCGTTTTGTGAAATTTCTTCTTTTGTTACTATGTTTTCAAAAAGCTGTCTGCTGCAGAGGTATCAGAAAGCGTCTATATTAGGGAAAGGGTTAAGTGAGGTAAAGATAAGTTCCATAACATATTAGCAATATTTCTCCTTGAGTCATTCTCTCTCCTCTTAAAGCGGTCTGCTGAAAAAAAAATCGAAGTATGTCGGTATGTGGAAAAGGGTCAGGGGATCACTTTTAACTGAAAAGGTGCACTTTGAGTTACATTTCAGTTTTGTAAATGAAAACTGCTGTGTAAACAACTTTTTCAAAAAGAAAAAAACCTTTTTTCCTGACTTGAAACATTATGTTGTTGGTACTCACTGAAATAAAATGTAATGAAAGCTCACAATATCTAGTTTAACAAATAATAGAAATCATTTGCAGTTAAAGTCTCATTTATTCTGCCCTGTATGTGCCTCTTGCCTTGGTCTACCTCAACACCATGAATGTGACATTAACCCTTTCCCACATATAACAAATCTGAAACAGATCACTTTAAATACATATAGCCAATTATTGAACATATCTATATATCCCTTTCCGACATACAGTAAATTTGCGTCGGATGACTTTGAAAACATATTGGTAAAAGCATAGTAAATATCTATGTATGAAAGTTTTAATTATTGAATAAAGTTGAAAACATTGTGGCAAAATGAGAAATTCCTCCTTTTGTAACAATGTTTTCAAAAGTCTTCTACTGCAGAGACCTCAGAAAGGATCTGTATGTGGGAAAGAGATATAAGTGAATGTATGGTTATTGGAAAGAGCTATAAACATTATAGCAAAAAGAGAAATTGCTCACTTTGAACATGTTCTCTCTTTTGCTATACATATACTGTTCAATATGGTCTGCAGTAGTCAATATGTTGGAAATGGTTAACCCTTTCCTTCATACAACAATTCTGCAGCAGACGACATAGACTTATTTTGTCAAAAAATAGAAAATCTCTATAATCAAATGGATAACCTATTACTATAAGTGGAAAACATTGTGGCAAAAGGAGAAATTGCTCATATTTAGCAATTTCTTCTTTTGTCACTATGTTTTCAAAAAGCTGTCTGCTGCAGAGGCGTCAGAAAGCATATATGTGGCAAAGCGTTAATGCATTTGTTCTATTTTCCTTTGACCTGACTCATTGGAAACAGCTGTTAAAGGTGATACTAGTATTAAATATATTGATTGCATTATCTGCCTCATAACCTTTTCCAACATACAACAGTTTTGCAGCAGACGACTTTTAAAACATTTTTTAAGATTATGGAACTTCGATAAATGAAATATAAATTATTGAATAAAGTTAAAAACATTGTGACAAATGGAAAATATGCTCATGATGAGTAATTTCTTCTTTTGCCTTAATTTTTTCAAAAGTTGTCTGCTGCAGAGGTGTCAGAACTCATCCCTGTATGTGAGAAGGGTTAACAAAACATGTAATACAGGAGGTTCAGTTGCTTGACTCATTCAGGAATAGTATCAGACTGGATTTGTTTGTTTGTTTTCTAGCAGCATTATGATTAAATTAACATGCAGATTTTTGTGCTATGTAATTCGTGTTTATATATATATACACAGTATTACTAGGGCTAAGTATTACACATGGATGCGAGTCTGTAAAACCAACTATATCAGCATTAATTATTGCAGCTACCTTTTCCCAAACACAGACAACATTTAAAACCTCTACTCAAGTCAACATTAAACCATTCCCCATATAGACGCTTACTGACTGACGCCTCTGCAGCAGACGGCCTTTTGAAAACATTGTGGCAAAAGGGGAAATTTCTCAAAACGAGCAATTTCCCCTTTTGCCACAATGTTTTCAACTCTATCAAAAATGAATCCTTTCATATAGAGAGTTGAGCAATTTTTGTCTGCTGCAAATATGGTGTATGTGGGAAAGGGTTAAACCATTGTGGGATATGGAGAAATTTGCTAAAATAAGCAATATCTCCTTTTCTCAAAATGATTCCACCCGAGATGACTCTTCAAAGTGAATAGATAAATCTGGTAAATATAGGTTAACCCTTTTAATAATATAGACGCTTTCTGGCGTCTCTGCAGAAGGCGTCTCTGCAGCAGACGGCTTTTTGAAAACATAGTGACAAAAGAAGAAATTGCGAAGAACGTGCAATTTCTCCTTTTGACACAATGTTTTTCACTTAAAGTCATAGGTTAACCATATAATTAGAGAGATTTTCCATTGTTTGGCAAACTATGTTCAAAGTCGTCTGCTGCAGAACTGTCGTATGAGGGAAATGGTTAAACTAAACGATACTTGCCATTTCTACCACATAAATCACGTAGTCCTGTTTTTGTTTCTGTAGAAACGGATGCATGTGTTGTAAAAACAGTTTCAAGTTCACCTCCCTGTTTCTGTATGGTACAAGAATGGCTATCTTGTGTCTTGCCCTGCAGCCTTTAGGTTTATGACGTCCGCCCTTACCCAAGCTTAACAAGGGGGCTCTCCGTTCTAGGTCTTTCCAGGTTGGTTCTGAATCGATTGCTGTAATCATTACTGTAAAAGTGGATTAGGAAATAGTTTATATCAAAATTGAACACTATTGTGTTCTTAACCAATTCAATTTCGAAGTAGTTTTGGCTTATGTAAATAACGCATCTGCAGCAGACGATGTTCGAAAACATGACAACATGAGAAATTAATTATTATGAACAACGCTTTCAACTCCATTTAAGTAAAAAACAATTTTTTTTAGATTTTCAAGGTATTTCAAAGTGTATGTGAGGATGTAGTAAACTGGGCGAACCCAATTTACTAAATAGTCTAAAAGAGCGTCTTTTTCTCGCAAATAACAGTGTGTGCTTCGATTTACTACACAACGTCTACTTCCGGAGCTAACCGAGAGGCCTACTACACGTCCATTTCCGTAAATAACTGAGCGCGCCCAATTGTCAACAAAATGTATTTTCCCCTAAAGAACATCCGATTGACTTAGTAACGTGTATTACCGTAAATAACCGAGCGGGCCCAATTGACTACAAAACGTATTTTTCCTTAGATAACTCAGCGGACCCAATTGACTACAGAACGTATTTTTACTTAGATAACTCGGCGGACCCAATTGACTACAGAACGTATTTTTACTTAGATAACTCAGCGGACCCAATTGACTACAAAACGTATTTTTACTTAGATAACTCGGCGGACCCAATTGACTACAAAACGTATATTTCTTGTAAAGGACAGTGTGAGTCAAATTTCCGTAAATAATGAAGTGGTGCCGTGCATGATTGTCTACAAAGCGTCTATTGCCGTAAATAGCCGAGAGGGCCCAATTGGATAGACACTTACCCGATGCTGGCAGTTCACAAAGAGGTTTTGACATATCCGTGTCGTCTACCATATCGCGTCTCTTTCGTACAAAGGCTTCGTACGAGTTACCGGTCTCTACAGTCTGGACCGTGGACTCTTGTGAGTCCATGATATACAGCACAGTGGCAGAGACCATCAGCAAAACTATACATGCTCTTAAGAAGGTTTCGATATTTCGAAAAACGCGCAGTCTGAAACAAACAAGTCATGTTGTTACTCATTCCCAAATGAAGCATTTACAGCAGAGACTTTTTGAAAACACTGTGCTAAAAGAAAACAAAATGGCGCACAATGAGTCAATATTAATTTACCACAATGTATCAAACTTTATTTAATTAAATATACTTTTATATTTCAACGCCGTCTGTTGTGCAAACATTTGTCGAACGATGAAGCTCGAAAAGGAGCAATGAAGCTAACTACATGCCATTGCCTTAGCACCAATGGAGATAAGCAGATGCAACCGCAAAGCCAGATGACAGACTTAACACTTTCCCACATACAACAAATCTGATTACACAACATCTTTTCAAAAATGTGAAAAATCTCATTAGCAACTCAACAACGACTCGTACTATTTGAACGCGTAGTGTATGTGCGATTCGCATACTCGTACTGTGTATGTGCGATTCGCATACTCGTACTGTGTGTGTACTATACTCATACACTCGTACTGTATGTAAGCCGCGAACACTCGTCATGTTCGGAGATGGAGTTATCCCCACGGGTGATATTCTACCATTGACTATGCATTTATGCCACCGATTTGTAACCCAAAAAAGGTCAGAGTTCACCTTTTTCCTCCCGTTTTGTTTGTTTCACGAATTGTAGATCTAGGTTGATGCCAAAGCTAATAATACATTATAATAGCTTAATTGGAAACAATAGTTAGTATCGATATAGGGTTTGGGTGAGTTCGACTCCCGTATGTGGTATTCATCCTAACTGACGGATGAAAAAAACAAAATATCACCGAATGCACTAAATGGCTGTATGTAAGGTAGACAGTTGCTTTGGGGGTAAATAGCGTGTTAAAGACAGTGACTCAGAGGTAGTACCGGGTTCGGGTCCCGTGATGAGCGGGTTATGACTTTCGGATTTTTCAACACAAATTTCGCGAGTACTGGTTAAGTCTCCAGGAAGCAGACATCGAGCGTGATTTATATAAGCTGAAAGCTTGTTTTCGTAATCGATGTAAAATAAATAGGTTTTAACTTAGTACTGTGCCATATATAATAGTAACTGATACCTAGCAATGGCATAACATCTATTAAGGGGACTTTGACTTCCAGAACATTTTTGGACAGAGGGAATTTTGAAGTTCACCCACACAATATATATCTTACTATATCATATTAATTTACTTTTTACACAATTAAAATATAATACAAATACTCTGTCAAATATGGTCTGACAGCTATATCACTGATCTAAGATGAGGTAACAAACCTCTTCAGTTACTATCAGATGGTCCAGAAATTAATTGGCTAATTGACTTCAATGTTATTTGGAGATTTGATAATGGCTAGCTCCTGATGAGTTCTGGTGGAACTTTTTGGGCCAAGTTACAGACAGTGAAGTTGTTTTTATCATTGAAAAGTGTAGAACAATATTGTGGCAAACAGAGATTGTTTTTCCATTATGAGCAATGTCTCCTTATACCGCAATAATTTCAAAATTTGGTTGCAATTAAACGTAACGCCCCGACTTAAATTTATAATAATGTTTTAGGCAATGACGTTTTACTTTTTCTGTAATCTAAGATTACCAAGTCATTCGTAGCTCTATACAGGAGGGAAACCTACTATTGTCTGAATACACATTCCCGTTAAGACGGAATGTCTATTCGTTGGCTTCCGTGTAGCTTAATTCAGAGTAACAATTAATCAAATTTCATGGGAAAAGGAGGGTGAATATAGGAAAAGCAGCCTCACCTTAGCAAACGAAAAATCTTCATTTTTTGATCCATAGGCCTATCCAAACAGATACGTTTTGACTGTAGGATCATTTTATTCCTCAACACTCAATGTTTGTTTATTCACAATGAGCGTGTTTATGTAAACAAACCGTTCAATATGGTTCTAATGTGCTCTTATCACTAACTTCATACATAAAACAATATAACGAATGGTATATTTATGTGTTATGTGAATCAAGAACAAAACTTTTATAAAACCGTGTTCACATTAATTTTCCATGTTTTTTCCTTAACGAATTTTACGAGAGACTTACCTGTGTGTTGTTGTTGACTTACGTTTTGATGAAATGTAGGCGCAAATGAGCAAAGTAATTAAAATCATATTTTTTGTTAAATTTTCAACACTTAATGTGACTTAAGGCGGGCGTCAGAAAACACAATAACTCCAGATACGGTATTGTAAACCACTGCAGCCGTTACATTGATAGCGACTATCGTCTTAAACCTTCCTTATACGACAATTTTACAGCAGACGACTTTGAACATATTTTGTCAAAAAAAGGAAAATCTCTATGATGGAATGGATAACCTATGACTAAAAGTGGAAAACATTTTGCCAAAAGAAAAAATACTCGTTTTGAGCAATTTCTTCTTTTGTCGCTATGTTTTCAAAAAGCCGTCTGCTACAACAAAATACCACTTGTATACCACAACAGCGGTAACATTATGAGCGACTATCGTCTCTAATGCTTGTTTATTGTTTGAAAGGCGTTTTTACACCGTTTTCAACAACTTTTCAGTTATATCACGGGGCTATACGTTTAAGTTACTAGTTATACTGGGCCATTTATCCTGACACCAGCTATTCAGACTTAATGCTTACCCCGCACTCCTGAGAAAGGGAAAGCATTTTTTAGATTCTTGGGGGATAGAATCCGCGACCTTCCTCACCCGAGGCGGACTCTCTACACTACACCCCAATACGGTTGTATGGCTTGTTATAATCAAAGCTGCTCCTGGTTTAACGTAGCATGTGTGTTTTTCATAAAACAAAACACAAAATAGGTGATTATACAAGCACATAATAATAGCTCTTCCCCATATGAAGCAGACCCCATTGAAAACATCTGAGTAAATGTATGGACTGTATAACTGAAAGAACAATTATTGAATAGAGTTGAAAACATTATAGCAAAGGAGAAATTCATGAGCAAGTTTTTCAATGTTTTCAAATGTCGTCTGATACAGAGGCATCAGAAAGCGTCTGTACCTGGAAAAGGGATAGTATATGAGCCGCCCCGCGAGAAAATCAACATTGCATTAAGAATCGTGTGTTTGGAGTTTAACGCCGTTTTAACAGCTTTGGTCATATCACGGCGGTCAGTGCACCTACCCA
>JAUELF010251626.1:0-11850 GCA_031471495.1 Clinocardium nuttallii
CTGTCATTACTCTGTACACTGCTATAACTAGTATTATGACGCCTGTAATACTGTCATTACTCTGTACACTGCTATAACTAGTAAAATGACGCCTGTAATACTGTCATTACTATGTACACTGCTATAACTAGTATTATGACGCCTGTAATACTGTCATTACTATGTACACTGCTATAACTAGTATTATGACGCCTGTAATACTGTCAATACTCTGTACACTGCTATAATTAGTATTATGACGCCTGTAATACTGTCATTACTCTGTAAACTGCTATAATTAGTAACATCATTATGACGCCTGTAATACTGTCATTACTCTGTACACTGCTATAATTAGTAACATGACGCCTGTAATACTGTCATTACTCTGTACACTGCTATAACTAGTATTATGACGCCTGTAATACTGTCATTACTCTGTACACTGCTATAATTAGTTAACATGACGCCTGTAATACTGTCATTAATCTTTACACTTATATAATTAGTAACATGATTATGACGCCTGCAATACTGTCATTACTCTGAACACTGCTATTATTAGTAACATGACGCCTGTAATACTGTCATAACTCTGTATACTTCTATAATTAGTAACATGACGCCTGTAATACTGTCATTACTCTGTACACTGCTATAATTAGTAACATGACGCCTGTAATACTGTCATTATTCTGTACACTGCTATAATTAGTAACATGACGCCTGTAATACTGTCATTATTATGTACACTGCTATTATTAGTAACATGACCCCTGTAATACTGTAATTACTCTGTACACTTCTATAATTAGTAACATGACGCCTGTAATACTGTAATTACTCTGTACACTTCTATAATTAGTAACATGACCCCTGTAATACTGTAATTACTCTGTACACTTCTATAATTAGTTAACATGACGCCTGTAATACTGTCATTACTCTGTACACTTCTATAATTAGTAACATGACGCCTGTAATACTGTCATTACTCTGTACACAGCTATAATTAGAAACATGATGCGTGTAATACTGTCATTACTCTGTACACAGCAATAATTAGTAACATGATGCGTGTTATACTGTCATTACTCTGTACACTGCTATAATTAGTAACATGACGCCTGTAATACTGTCATTATTATGTACACTGCTATAATTAGTAACATGACCCCTGTTATACTGTCATTACTCTGTACACTTCTATAATTAGTAACATGACGCCTGTAATACTGTCATTACTCTGTACACTGCTATTCTTAGTAACATGACGTCTGTAATACTGTAATTACTCTGTACACTTCTATAATTAGTAACATGATTACGGTGCCTGTTATTCTTACTGTCTGTATCGTGATCGTTGTATCGCAGCGCTCGATATGGCGTTTGTTCCGATGTGTATCCTGTGTCATGGCTGTTCCTTTGACTGCTTATCTCGATCGATATGTTAGTTTCTATGATAAATAGTGTTTATGTAAATGAGACGTTCCACGAGAAAACCAACATTCTAGACTCTCCGTAAAGTATCGACCCGGATCATCCTGAGTACGCCGCTATCCCGGATTGACACTTTACGCCTTCTGTGGATTTGTGTTTGTGTGTTTCAGGAATTATTACTCTATACCTCTTTTCTCCTGAGACGGAATGTGTCGGCCCGGATCTGGGTCGATACATTACGCAGAGTCCATTATGTTGGTTTTCTCGAGGAACGGCTCATTTATGAACAAGTGCGTGAGAAAGTGTAGCAAAGTCTGATCAAGATATACACTTGTTAGAAGGTTTTTTCCTGTCTCAGAGAATTATGTCAAACGTCGGAAAGAATGTTGGCCGAGTTGGGGTTCGAACGTCGGAAAGAATGTTGGCCGAGTTGGGGTTCGAACGTCGCTACCGACTGAGCTTTCGAAGCGCGGTTCTTTCCATTTAAATTTGTTAAAAACGGCGTCAATCAATCAATCAATCAATAATCAATCAATCAATCAATCAATAATCAATCAATCAATCAATCAATCAATAATCAATCAATCAATCAATCTTTCCATTTAAAGGAGCCTAATTATGTGTGTATATTTGTGGTAAGCTTCACGGTGTCAGAATTAAAAGACAAGTCGTACGAGTAACTTTTCGTGATATAACTGACGACATGTTTGAAGCGGCTTAAAACAGGATGCAAGACAAACAAGTCTATCACGTGATCCGTGAACACCAGCCAAACATATAAACAAAACTTACTGTTCACAGGTTGTTGTAACGTCTTCAACTGATACTGTAAAAAAATAATTATTTGGGTTTTTATTTACATGCAAATCAAACAAGTTTCGACCCTCATCTTTTACATTTTCTCCAACGTGTTAAACGGTAGAACACCCTATATCATTTAAAAGAGTTACCCCTTAACATTTTTGAAAAGAAAATATATAGAAAAATGTGGGCATTATGTATGACGCAGAAATCACTCCGTGGTGATGGTTCCCGTTATTTTGCACGCAATCAGGCTCTGAGCCAAAACTGGTATTTTCAGTACAAGAAAAAATGTCAACATAAATAGTGGATATTTCATTATCTTCACTTTCAATAAACGAGTTTACTAAGATGATATGCCGCGAGCCTTGAGGAGTAGCATAGAGGAAATGAGTTGTTCAAGGGAAGAGTTTTAACCTTCACATACCTCCAAGAACAGTATGTTATCAGTTGCAGTGCAACTCGAATCAAGTATTAATATATCCTAGGGACAACCCCCCCCTAAGTGATATTTACTTTCCCAATCTAAGCTATAATTAACTCTTACCTGAAAGAAACGTTCTATGTTTCATTCAGTTAATATGCATTACAGTTATTTTAACTTTTTACAAAATGATTTACTTCTATATATATATTTAATAGTTGTTTGTATTCACCACTATTGCTTGTCTGTGATTGGCTGAAATATTTTGTTCATAACCTCTAAACAAAATTAACCTTGGATTCTTTGAAAAAACGACCGAATACATGTACTAGGAAAGTGAGGTCACGTCAGCGGTTTGATGTCATAACGTTCTCACTTAGCGCCAAATTGGACACATATAAAAAATAGTACTAATGTTTGACGTGCTATATTATGGAAAATACAGTTGTAAAATATGTATTACTCACTGTAATAGCCAAATTAATGCTAAAATATAAGGATTGGAGAGATTTTTTCAATACAAATACAAAACCTGATCACACATTCTATGAAACCGCTTCGTGATTTCATAGAATGTGTGATCAGGTTTTTGTGGTATACCCCCATGCAAACGAAAGTGTCGTTAGTGCCCGTGGTGTAGTGTAGAGAGTCGTTTACTTAGAAGCGGTAGACTAGTGCTCGATCCCCTGTTCGGCGCAACGGTTGTAACTTAAAACCTATTTTGTAAACCCTCATTGTTTACCGAGAAAAATGATTAACTTTGGAAATATCGATATTAGTTACAACTGTAACGTGTACCGCACTAAAGCCATCGCAGGTCACCAATCCAGGTGCTAACCACGATGAACGTTGCTTAACTTTATCAACAGGTACACAACTCTACCAACGTCGTTATAAAAGCCGGCTTCTACGACAAGGCCGTAGCAGTTCCCGTTACAATTTCTCCCTCTACTCTTGACTTCGACCCGAAGTCACACAACTGAACACAAGCAGTATACCAGAGCGGAGTATATGTAACATCACCAGGAACATTAGGGGTCCGGGGATGATGGTGATATCAAACCGAAATCCCACCGCTGCCACCATTTGTAACGTGTACCGCCCTAACGCCATCGCGGGTCACCCATCCAGGTACTAACCGCGATGAACGTTGCTTAACTTTAACGAAAGGTATACCACTCTACCAATGTCGCTATAAAAGCTGGCTTCTATGACAAGGCTGTAGAAGTGATATATAAACCTATACCCCGTTACAGTTAGGACCCGACTTACATGATATTTTCTGCTGTTTATAATTTTTGAAAACAGCTGACGGAAAAATCAATCTGACTGAATTGAAAGCGAGCAATTTAAATGCTAATTAGCATGCACAATTTTCCCTTTCGTTTCAATTTTCTCAGATGCATATTTCTGCAGACATATTTATAAAGTACATGTATTTTATATGTCTCTGATATTTCATATGTTCTTCTTTTTTTTTTAAGCAACAACAGCAAAGGATAACTTTGAAAACTTGTCAGTGGAAAACCTCTATAAATGTAGTTGATGTAGTTAAATGGATTTGAAAATATTGTGGCAAAAGCAGAACTCGCTAATATTTTTTCTCCTTCCAACTTCCTTCTCGTAGAGGCATTACAATGCTACGGTACCATATGAAGGAATGGGTTAGAATAGCATTAAGATTTCTTTTTACTTTTATCATTTCAGTTTTGTGTAGAGGACTAGAAAATCTTGGTAATACATGTTTCCTGAATGCAGTGCTCCAGGCCTGGTCTAGCACGCCTTGTTTACTGTCTTGGCTCAGAGATTTTCTTACCAGGAAGACGGACAACACCCCCACTCTAGCACAGCCATTGTATCATACCCTAAACGGTAAATAAGTAACATTGTACTAGTTTTTTTTTTATGTTTGCATGATTTTAAAATCTCTCTGGGAAAATATATACATGTGTAGAATGTTCGATATTTTATTTAAATGAAAAGAAAATGCCACATGTTCATTTTAGATTAAAGATTGATTGATTGTTTTGTGTTTTACGCGGCTTTCAACAATATTTCAATTATATCACAAGTGTTTCCTGGCTAAGTTACCAGTACTACTGGTCCATTTATCCTGACACCAGACAGTCAGTTGTAATGCTAACCCTGCAACCCTGAGGACCAAGAGGGCAGCCATTACTACCATTTTTAAAGTCTTTGGTATGACCCGGCCTTTAAACATATGGGATGATTAACCCTTTCCATCATATAGACGCTTTCTGACGCCTCTGCAGCAGTCAGCTTTTTGAAAACATAGTGACAAAAGAAGAAATTGCTCAAAACAAGCAATTTCTCCCTTTGTCACAATGTTTTCCACTTTATGTCATAGGTTATCCATTCAATTATAGAGATTTTCTATGTTTTGACAAAATATGTTCAAAGTCGTCTGCTGCAGAAGTGACATGAGGGAAAGGGTTAAGAAGCATTTCCAACTTTCAGACACATTTTGATGCAAATGAAGCATGTAGGAAACGGCTTTTTATTCTACATTCTAAAGATTATTTGTCTGTTTTTGTTAGTGATCAATTATGAAGAAGACGAAAACAGTGAAGTTCATGCACCAGCTGACATAATAGGAGCTCTACGATCACACAGATGGATCATATCTCACGATGAACAGGTAACACAGGGTCTTTTTGTTATAAGACTGAATCTTTATCTTACCCTATCTCAGATACAAGCAATTTGCAGCAGATGAAATTGAAAACATCAAGGAAAAAATATTGAAAGTCTCCTTAAATAAAAGTACAGTGTATATATCTAGTCATATAACGAATAGTGTTGAAAAAATATTGACAAATTTATAAATTGCTCATAATACAAAAGTCATCTGATGCAGATGTGTCAAAATGCTTCTGTAAGTGGGAAGGGTTAAAGCAAACGACTTCCAATATCATAAAAGCATGGAATGATGTAATAAGTAAATACATTGAATCAATGTTAGTTAGTGTCTACTTCATTCGTACCAACTGCCTATTATGTCTCATAAAGACTTCAAAATATGGTAGTAATGGCTACCCTCCTTGGTGCTCAGGGTTGCGGGGTTAGCATTATGACTGACTGTCTGCGGGGTTAGCATTATGACTGACTGTCTGCAGGGTTAGCATTATGACTGACTGTCTGGTATCAGTATTAATGGACCTGTAATACTGGTAACTTACCAAAAGAAATGCCATGATAAAACTGAAAAAATTGTTGAGAGGGGCGTAAAACAACAAACAATCAATTCTGGGCCATCCAAATGAGTGTAACTCATGTTTGATTGTTTTGATTTGTAAATAGGGGACCATTTGTATCTGAATCACATAACTAGAAATATATTTACTGCCCATATTTCTTAACCCTTTCCCACATACAGACGTAATGAGCAATTTCCCCTTTTACCACAATGTTTTCAATTTTATTTGATTATTATACTTTCTTTTATAGACATATTTGATGTTTTTACGATAATGTTTTCAAAGTCTTCTGCTGTAGATTTTTTGTATATGTTATAGGGTTAAATGCTAACTGGGGTATTTATGACCATCAACAATATATTTTTCTACTCTTCTTTAATAAACTGTGTCTAGAATATTAAATTAATCCTTTCCCACAGTTTTGCAGCAGACAATGTTGAAAACATTTTGTCTCTTTCAATAAAAGTTGAATAATGAATTGAGTTGAAAACATTGTTGCAATAGGATAGATTGAACATTTGTCAAAATGTGTCTTCAAGATGGAAAGGATTACCTTTACTGTGAAATACATTTGGTATAATTAATTAATAAACATTGAAAAAAAGGAAATTTTGCTTTAAATGAGCAAATTTTTCTCCTCCAGATGTTACAATGTTTTCATCCATAATTCTCAGAGCAGAGTACTGTTTCTGCTTTCCCACATACAACAACTCTGGAACAGAAAAATCTCTTTTTTAGGGAAGTATAGTTATTAAAAGACTTGAAAACATTGTGGCAAATGGTGAAATTGCTCATGATGAGCAATTTCTCCTTTTAATTAACCACAATGTTTTCAAAAATAGTCTGCTGCAGAGAAGTGAGAAGTCAGAAAGCTTCTGTATTTGAGAAAGGGCTAAAGATCTCCCTATTTTTTTCCTTTTAAATTATTACAATGAATCTTTTTTGTTAAATGTTGTATTTTGTCAAAATGATTACATTTTGTTTTCACACAGGATGCTCATGAATTATTCAATGCTCTGACCTCAACATTGGATGAAGAGAGTATGAAGTTTCCAAGTATGCTTACATTGTTTGATCTGAAATCTTTAGAGGTAAGATTTTTGCTTATTTCAAATTTGGCCAATTTTCTAATTTAACTTTTTCTTCTGAATAAAATGGGTAAAATAGTGTATGTGGAAAAGTAGCCAGTTGCTTGGAAAGTTTGTTGTGTGGAAAGCCAGGAAACACCAGAGTAGGAGTACTAGCCGCCGTGATATGACTGTAAAATTGTTGAAAATGGCTTAAAACATCAATCAATCTTCTTAATATGACGCATTGGTCTAGGAGAAGAAATTAACCCTTTCCAACATGCAACAAATCTAAAGCAGACAACTTTGAAAACATTTTGATAACAAATATTGAAAATCCCTATAAATAATAGTTTACAAGTTATTATTGAGCAGAGTTGAAAATTATGTGGCAAAAGGAGTAATTGTACTTCATAAGCAATGTTTTCTTAAATGTATACTGCAGGTTAGTGAAAACCTGTCTGCATATGTTTATGGCTCTAGTTCCAAAGATCCAGATGTCAAATCCTGTTGTAAAAAGGGTCAGCTCATTGGGATGATTCCCTTACATGACATTGAGCATTTATATATAATCAATGTTAGCCATTTGCCATAATGATATTAAAAGTGGTCCCCATGGGGTAAAGGGTTAAACGAGTTGCTGCTTGACAAACACTTTTCTTTTAGCTGGTGAAATTCTACATTTTACATAATTGCATTGAGACATAAAATTCTAACTTTTTACCAATTATATTATGATATTTTAAACATTGTCTGGTTTGAAAACATCTCATATTAAAACATTATAACACTGGAGAGTTAGAATTTAGTATGACATTGATATGGGATTGAACAAATAGGTGATACAAGAAAAACTAAAAGTGGAAAACATTGTGGCAAAAGGAGAAATTGCACTTTTTGTGCAATTTCTTCTTTTGTCACAATGTTTTCAAAAAGCTGTCTGCTGCAGAGGCGTAAGAAAGCGTCTATATGGGGGAAAGGGTTAAATACTGCCCATAAGTCCATTATATCTTGATAGTTGAGTTTCCAAACACTTACCTCCAATATGATGTGTTTGAGCTCATTGTCAGATAGGAAAGATGGCTTGTGAGATGACTCTCTGTATGAACTGGGAGCACCTGGAAATATATCACACCATATTCATACATATATCTCAACGTATTCATACATATATCTCAACATACTAAATATATCATAGAATATCTCAATATACCAAATATATCATAGAATATCTTAACATACCAAATATATAATACACTATCTCAACATACCAATATATCATACACTATCTCAACATACCAAATCTATCATACAGTATCTCAGCATACCAAATATATCATACAATATCTCAACATACCAAATCTATCATACAGTATCTCAACATACCAAATATATCATACAATATCTCAACATACTAAATATATCATAGAATATCTCAACATACTAAATATATCATAGAATATCTCAACATACCAAATATATGAGACAGTATATCAACATACCAAATATATAATACACTATCTCAGTATACTAAATATATCATACACTATCTCAACATACTAAATATATCATACAGTATCTCAACATACCAAATATATCATACACTATCTCAGCATACTAAATATATCATACAGTATCTCAACATACTAAATATATCATACAGTATCTCAACATACCAAATATATCATACAATATCTCAACATACAAAATATATCATACAATATCTCAGCATACCAAATATATCATACACTATCTCAACATACAAAATATATCATACAATATCTCAGCATACCAAATATATCATACACTATCTCAACATACTAAATATATCATACAGTATCTCAACATACCAAATATATCATACAATATCTCAACATACTAAATATATCATACAGTATATCAACATACTAAACATATCATACAGTATCTCAACATACCAAATATATCATAGAATATCTCAACATACCAAATATATCATACACTATCTCAACATACTAAATATATCATACAGTATCTCAACATACCAAATATATCATAGCATATCTCAACATACTAAATGTATCATACAATATCTCAACATACCATATATATCATACACTATCTCAACATACTAAATATATCATACAGTATCTCAACATACCAAATATATCATAGAATATCTCAACATACCAAATATATCATAGAATATCTCAACATACCAAATATATAATACACTATCTCAGCATACTAAATATATAATACAATATCTCAACATACTAAATATATCATAGAATATCTCAACATACCAAATATATCATACAGTATCTCAACATACCAAATATATCATAACATATCTCAACACACCAAATATATCATACACTATCTCAACATACCAAATATATCACACAGTATCTCAAAATACCAATGAGAAATGATGCAGAACATTATCAAACAATACAACACAACTGCAACAAGCGACTTTGAAAATATAAAAAATATCCATAACAAAAATCTGTATAAATGAAAGTACTATGATTAAATATAGTTGAAAAAATTGTTGCAAAAGAAGAAATTTCTCATCATAAGCACTTTCTTCTTTTTATCTCAATATTTTCAAAAGTCGTTGTTTACAGAGAGGTATCTAAATGCATCTACAATCAAGCTGGAAACGGTTCACCCTTTCCAACCTAAAGACTCATGTTGATGCTGACAAAAGGAGAAATTGCTAAAAAATGAGCAATTTCTCCTTTGCCACAATGTTTTCAACTTTTTTCCCAGTAATTAAACCTTCATTTCTAGAAATTTTTCCTTATCTTAAATAGATGTTTTCAAAGTCGTCTGCTGCAGATTAATTGCTGTACGTGGGAAAGGTGGGGGTTAAATGTGCATGTCCTTACCTCTAAGCGACTTCATATGCTGCACCGCCATACGTAATACTGTAAGTTTATCCAACTTTCGATTCACTGCACCACACATTGGAAGCATACTGGACAGCTCTATGATGTAGGTGTTCATCTTATCTCTTCGTCTCTTCTCTATCTCACTATGATTCTGTCGGCTTGTATGAAATATAAACAAGATACACTTAATTCAATGGGGAGGCAATATCTTTAAATAGGCGAGGGATATCTTTGACCAGATCTCAAATTGGACAAGGTATCAAAATACTTTTAAATGGGGAACCAATATATCTTTACATGGCATAATTGATATATATTTAAGCGAAACAATCAATATTGCATTATTGTTAAAAGTTGAAAACATTGTGACAAATGGAGAAAACCTTTTGCAACAATGATTTCAAAAGTCATCTGCTGAAGAGGCTTTAGTAAGCATCTATATGACTTTGGGCAAGGGTTAAATAGAGGAGTCAAGATAGCTTTGGACAGGGAATCAAAATACATTAAAAGGGGAACCAAGATATCTTTAAATGGCATATAGTACAGCCTGGGTGGAAAATGCATTTTCCGTGATACCACGATGGACAAAATTCGAGGGCTTGGCGTGAAACGGTTGTAACTAAAATTGGTATTTTTTTTACCAAGGTTTATCACTTCGCCATAAAGTTGATGTAAGCGTTAAATCATTTTTCTTGGTAAAAATGGAAATTTAGGTGCCATTGCTCGTTCTGAGCAATGGCATCTAAATTTGCATTGTTTACAAAAGGGTCAAAATTGCCTCTAAACTTGGGTTTTCAAAATAGGTTTTTAGTTACAACTGTTCTCGCCAAGCCCTCGAATTGCTCGTAAGTATCCGACAAGTACATCTCGCGAATTCCCGTTGATTTCACGGAATTTCACGCGAATTTGATCTTGATAACTACATCTTGATTCAAGTCGAAAAAATGCATATTTGCCTACTAGAAACGCCAAATGACATGGGAAATACATTATCGTACACATTACATTACATATCATTAGATGAGCTCGTTCTTGGGAGAATGAACTAGTTGGCTTTGCTTAACAGTTAAATTGATTGATTGATTGATTGATAAATTGATTGATTGATGCATTGGTTGATTGATTGATAAATTGATTGATTGATTTAGGTTTAAAACGTTTTCAACAATTATTAAGTTATATAACGGCGGGCAGATCAACGACCCATGTGTTTCCTTTTTTTCTCACGCAAGTACTCTACACAACAACCTTTTCTAATCAACTGGCTGCTAGCCGAATTGGTGTAAGACGAATGACGCTTTACGCAATGGCTTTTCGTTAAATGGCTGAAAGGATGTTAGCAGAATTATGGTTCGAACTCAAACCCATGTATTGTATCGTTCCCGACTAAGCTTCAATAGTTCGGCGACATGTTCAGCTTGATGTTTACACTGTTTAGAATACCAACGTATTTCCCATGGAAGGGGATAACAAAAATATGCTGAGTGTCGTGAAATGACAAAAACCCAAATTTATGACGGGTCATGCGAAAAACCGACCTGCGGGATTCTTTGATCAGTATACCTTCCTGTAGTCCGATCAGGTCTAAACCTGTTGTTACAACAGTCCTCAATCTCATTAATCCTTTCCCTCATATAGACGCTCTCTGACGGCTTTTTAAAAACATAGTGATAAAAGAAATTGCTCAATACGAGCAATTTCTCCTTTTGCCACAATATTTTCCACGTTTAGTCATAGGTTATCAATTGACTTATAGAGATTTTCTATTTCTTGACAAGAAACGTTCAAGGTCATCTGCCGCAGAAGCGTCGTATGTGGGAAAGGGTTAAACCAAATCGAAAACGTCGCAGACGCTCGTACAGTGAAGTATTTGGTCAAGTATAAATAAGATTGAAACATCTCTGAAGTCCCTGTTGATCAAACACTTACATTTTGAAGTACAAGTGAACGTCACTTCATTAAGTGTAATTTTTTTCGAATTGTCATGAGTTTTAACACCACCGAATGCTCTATGTCTCTCTCTCCCTCTCTACCTATCTCTC
>JAUELF010251637.1:0-11849 GCA_031471495.1 Clinocardium nuttallii
AAAGTGTGACAAACGAGGGTTGAAGCTGGATGATTTACATAGAAACAAAGAAGGAATTTATTTAGTGTATTGTGACCGTAAACACAAACGTCACGATAGATGGACGAGGTAAAGGGACCGTTATCGGTCATAAAAGTATGTGTTTGTGTGATAAGTTAACAGTTTATTAAGTATAACATGTTTGGACTACTTTCTGACAGCGAAAAAAACGATTTTCTATTTGTGTTTCGTCATTTGATGAAAAGAAGCTGACATGGGTTGTCATTTCATAAAAGTTTATTAAACTCATCCAAGTAATTTGTTATAAAGCTCGCCAGAGGTTCGCGTAATAACACATTTCTTGAACTCGGGTAATAACACTTTATATGAAATGACAACTTGAATCAGATAGCGCGGATGCACATAGAGTTCTCTATCTTTACTAATTACAAATGCGATACAGTTGTTTGTCCTTAAACATAGTCCATGTTATGCTATTAGTAGTAGTGGGTTATAAACCAACAGATAAACACCTACAATGACATTTGAAACCAACAAGAACGATCGCAATGGAAATTGAAAGTTATCCTAACATGTAATTTATAAAATGTCTCGTTGTTTCTCTCAACCTCTCCGTTAGCTGATGTATTAAAAACAAAAGGGTGAATCTCATTCACGGATTAAGTGAAGACTTGAAATAAAAAGGACATACGTACAAACAACTCTTTTTTTAGATAAATACTGAAGCCACATGGACCACATTAGTTGTACTGTATGCTAAACCAAGAGATACACTATTAATGAGTTGCAGTTGCATTATCACACACCGATGAGAACGTAAACCCTTTTGGCCTGACGAGGAGTTTATTTCCATCTGGTACCAGGGCAATCAACTGATTGATCGAAAACGTATTGACAGAGTGGTTGAGGTCCAGACGTATTTCTCACGCCTTGTCGATTTTAACCGTTTCACCGGATTGTTACGATAATCGAAAAGCTTTCATTGTAAAGTAGACAGTTTTAGGTTTTACCGCCGAGTGCAATTTCTCACCATGAATTGATCTAAAAAAATAACAGCTCTTTGTCGTATAGGTATCGTAGGAGTGAACAGATTACATACTATTTTTGTTTTAATGGTAACATAGTTTTACGTCTGCTTTTCGTTTTAGCTCACCTAAGCACGAAGTGCGAGGTGATCTTTTGTGATCACTCACCGTCCGGCGACTTTTCCTACTAAACCAATGGACTTATTTAAACATAAATTCACAGGAATGTTCCTTAGCGTGTCCTTGTTAAAAGTTATTCAATTTCTTTTTAATTCCAAGTAGAACGTTGGTTGCTAAATTGTCAACACTTTTAAAATATTTTTGGCCAAAAACACTGGCCCGATTAAAAAATTAGTTTGCACAACTGTTCCTTGGGGCACCCACCCTCTACTACTATTGTTCAATCAACTATTTCCGATCCGTTGAAAAACATGGCCACCAGGGGGCGGACTTATTTCCATATATGTGCATTTGATAAAACTTTAAAAATCTTCTCGTTCCAAAGTACAGGCCTGATTTAAAGATAATTTGGAACACATGTTTCTTGGGTAACCCTCTAGCAAAGATTGTTCAAATAATTTCGATCCGTTGAGAAACATGGCCACCAGGGGCCGGATCTTGTTTTCCTGAGATGTGCATTGTAAAATCTTTAAACATCTTCTTGTCTAAAAGTACCGGCCCGATTTAAAGATAATTTGGCACTAATGTTCCTTGTGTGACTTCTACCGAGGTTGTTAAAATTCATCTGATCCGTTGAAAAACACCAGGGACGGGGCTTGTTTTCCTTATATATGCATTGTAAAAACCTTAAAAACCTTCTTGCCCAAAAGTACCTGCCCGATTAAAAAAGTGTGTGACCATCTATTAATATTGTTGAAATTATTCCAATATGATGAAATATGTTTTCCTTTTATGTATGTGAAAACTTAAAAAAATGTCTTTACTGAATTAATGGCCGGATTTGAAAATATTTTAGCACATGTTTCATGTGTGACCCTCTGTCAAGGTTATTCAATTTACTATGATATGTTGAAATGTATAGAGTTAAAACTTTGAAAACTATTATATTCTATTAAAGTTCTATTAAATCAGCTGAACGATATAGGGCTCTCATATAATCTAACCGGACAAGACGAAACATTACCCGTCTTGCGGAGTCAACGAAATGCATTCTGAAAATTCTGTCATCTGTCATCGTTTATGACTGAAAACAATTATAGTATGTGTATTTGAATATTTTTGGGAAATACTTCTTTTTCGAAAGAATGAAGTTAGTGTTCCTCTATTTCACTTGACTCATTATTTCATATACACATTAACGACTACCTTCGACAATATGCAAGGTTTTACGACAATACGTAAAGCCAGTTCATTTGCATAATAACAAGTATTTGGCTCACTACGCTGATGTACTTAATGCATTTCGCGGGAAAATCCTGTACAGTTATTAAATTGACAGTCTAATAGCATTCAGGGTAAACCAGTTTGGCCAATGTTTTTTTTTTTGGAAAAGGAGTTTTGCGGAAATTCAACATTTCGATGGTTCTTTCCTCGTGATAACTGCTAATGAACTTGATCCATTTGAAAAGTTTGGAAAATGTCTAATTAAAATATCCTTCCTGAATGTTATGTACAATGTCTGTTATGATTCTTGAATACTCATTACAGTGGTCTAGATCAGGGGCGTTTTGAATGTTCTTAAATCCTTATTCTATGTTGTTGGTACTCATTGAGACGATTCTTTTGAGTACCAACATAAAAAGGTTTGGTTGGGTGAACAGAGAGATATTTCTGATCTCGACCTCTGTTCTTATATTTTATCAGCGCACCACCAGATCGAATTGCACGTATTAGCAGGTTGATCTAGATCTATAACTGTCGCTCAAACCATGTGGTTGTTTACATTTTAGTTCCGCGCATAGGTACGGAGAATAAAGTAGAAACAAATCAGCGTCGTACGTAGTTATGTCAGGACCTGTGTCTAATCTTATCATGCCATGGGAAGTCAAAGCATTAATTTCCAACAGAACTAAACCTCTCAGACGGAAATACCGTATGTTTCAATCGGCATAAAAACCTATAGTGGTACAATAACCCTCAATTAATGACTCTATTCCATGCCGAAGTGCTATTAAAGAGTCATGTGATTACCTAACCCAATTCTTCACTCGGTCACTCTTTATGTTATCAATATCTTCCAGAGTAACACTTCCGTGTAACGTATAATTGAGCCGTCTCGCAAAAAAACCAACATTATGGCATCTGCGTAATGTATCGACCAGATCAGCCCGCGCTGTCCGCGCGGACTGATCCGGGCCGACACATTCCGTCTCCGAGTGATATAGGTATAGAGAAATGATTTCTGAAACAGATAATCCACAGGAGGTGAAACGTGTCTGTCCGGGTAAGCCTGTGCGGCATGCTTAGGCTGATCAGGGTCGACGTTTTACGCGGATAACCACAATGTTGGTTTTCTCGCGAGTCGGCTCTTATGAGCGGTGGGTGTTCCAGGAAGAGCAACCTTATCATATTTGATACTGGTATGTCTTCGCTATCATCTTATCGAACGTGTATGTCAGAGGTTTCCGGCTAACTATTTAGCAAAAGGTGCTGCTCGGAACCAGTCAAGTACATTCAATTGGTGAATTAATTATAAATGTATTACTAGATATCAATATCCGGAATGAATAATAGCACTGTTTTCTGGGACAAATACTGTGGTTACTTTTAAAAATTGAAAAAATATAAATTTGAAAACAATTTAGCAAATTAAAAGTTCTTAATGTATAACTGCAAGTCCGAATAACCAACAAAACGCACGAAAGCAATATTTTGACAAAAACTAATACCCTCCTCAAGACATAAGCATTACCTTTAAGATTCGTGAAAAGATATGTTACAATAAATGATCTTGATACAATAATTCAATATATAATAAAAAGTTTCAAAATTTAATCCGCTATTTCACATTAATTGTTATTGAAGTCTCCTAGTTTTTGAAGCGAAAAGCCAATTAATCTATTAATTCATTTCGGATGCTTTCAAATATTGAGTTATTTATAAATTAAAGGTATGACAAAGATTTAAATTAGCTATAGGTCAAATCTAAATATAGCATTATACGCTAGAACGATTCCAAACATTACTAAGACATGAAACTTTAAGTTTTAAAACAGAATTGACTTATTTGAAGATGACGCTATGTCAAAAAGTATTTCATTATAATACCCCGATAGTCTGTTCTATATATACGTAACTGCATATGGTATGAATAGTTAATGAACCAGTAAAGCACTACAGCTAACTTAAATGCGATAACAGTGATTTGTGAGTACATGTATTACAATAAATTGAGCAATTTAATTAATTTCTGTTTTGGAAATAAACTGGAATGAGACGAAATTCATAATCAGAAACGCACTTCAATCTCATTTCTATATATAAATAAACCAGTTATACGAATCGAAATCTAACTTTGAAATTCCAAAAGGAAATTGGAAATTATAGTTTTATTCATAGTAGTTAAATTACATGTTTGCGCGACACATTTAAATAATTATAGCGTGATTGAAGAATGAGTATCGTTTTTAATTAACGAGTGAGTGGATTAAACGTCCTTTGTATTTTAAAAAAAAAAGGCATTCATTATGCTCACACGCATGCTAAGTACATATGAGCCGTTTCGCGAGAAAACTCACATCATTGACTCTGCGTAAAGTATCGAACCGGATCTGCCTTAGCATGCCGCGTAGGCTAACCCCCGACAGACACTTTTCGCCTCCTTTGGATTTTCTGTTTAAGGAATCATTGCTCTATACCTCTTTCATCCTGAGACGAAATGTGTCGGCCCGGATTAGACTGCGCGGACTGCGCAGTCTGGTGTGGGTCGATACATTACGCAGAGACCATTATGTTGGTTTTCTCGTGAAACGGCTCATATCAACGAAAACAGTTGATGGACATACATTTCTGATCAAGAATAACATGATAGTGGTAAAAGGTCGATTTATATTCGCGTGTGTTCATTACGTGCACTTAGTAGTGCGAATTAATCAAGATGGTACTATAAAATGTAAACCATGTTCGTATGATTAGTAAAAAGAAAGCGTGTTTCCTATTTCTGTTTGAAAGGGAGAGACTGGCGAATATTGATCGAGTACATACATGTGCTTAAAGTATTTGGAAAAGTTGTTAAAGTGTTTTTATTTGCAAAATGTATTTATAAATTGAAAATACTATTGTATATCAGTATATACTCTCCTATATACACATGTTTTGGCGCCTTTCCTGCTGCCTACTTCTGAAAACATTGTGACAAATGGAGAAATTACTCATCATGAGATATTTCTTCATTTGTCATATTGACTTTAACTTGATAGCATTGTTTTGTCGTTCATTTATAGAGAGTTTCCATAGTATAGACTTAATGTAGTCAGCTGAGGATGGGTTGTATGTGGAAAAGGGTTTATATATAAAAGCACGTGACTTATGTCAGCACGTGACTCATGCCAGCACGTGACTTATGCCAGCAAGTGACTTATGTCAGCAAGTGACCTGGTAAATCATAAAGTGAAGTTATTTTCGCATTCTTCCAGTTACTCAAAATCAAGAACCGTTACAAAAACAACTGAAATGGGTGTATTTTAAAATCGGCTATTATTTGATTAGTAATGACTTGTTAGTGATTTTAGGTATAGTAATCAATATTTTAACTTATCGTCACCATGTTTTCAAAAAGCCGACTGTTGCAGAGGCGTCAGCAAGCGTCTGTATGAGGGAAAGGGTTAAAAACAGACAAGCGGAAGTAAACTTTGGCGATAAAAAGTGAAGTATGCCAAGACTTTACCAGTTTAAAAAGGAAGTTGTAATGAAGAACTGATTTGATGAACATACATTAATACACAAAGCTCCAAGGAAAGACAGAATATGGAATCTTTATCAAGGCCAGTGTTTAGATCATATTCGTAATGTTCCTGATTTAATTCATTGGAATTTTTCTCTCGACCTCTTTGCATAGGTGCCGGTTAACATTAATTAGAACGAGTCTTCGCTCGTAGCCTCATTGCTATGAGATGTAAGATACGCTTAGCTTTCTCGTCTGTCCTGTATTCATGAATGTGATTAACGTTGGAAAGTTGTTATCTTATTATACCTCACATACATGTAGTGTCTTCTGAATATGCATCGGTCGATGACGTTATAAGAAAATGTGAAGATGTGATGGTGTGCGTTTTGTTTACCTGCATTTGTTATTTAGTCGTTTAAAACATTTGCGAAAGTTCCGCACCTTTCGTTAACTAATATTTGTTTAAATTTTTCTTAGTAAAAAATGTTAGGAACATTTGGTTAAATCTTTGTAAATCTATTCCAGAAGTAAAGTGTGATAGCATACCGTGTTTTTATAGTAGGCCACATTGGGAAAGATCCCACTCTCTGAGGAATAACTGTTTGCTCGCATAACGTGTTAAAATCGATATAATTTAAATATATATACGTCAACGACGTAACCGAATTATTCATTAAATGATGTGGGATATGTTTTTGTGTGATTTTTATGTATATTCAGTGTTTATATTTATCTTTGAAGAACGAGAGAGTTTGTTGTGATACCATGATAACGATGTTCAGTGTATTTCTATGAGAATATTTCCGATATTGAGGGTCTTTTAACTTATCTTCTTAGAGCCGCTTCTCATGAAAAATGGCCCGAACAAAATCTGCTTTAAATATATTTCCATTGGTCTTGACATGCATCCCAGGCATTTGCGACCAGTGTATATCAAGATTTACATGCACATCTGCGCATCTTGATCGCTGTTAGCTGATTTGTCCTAGAAGGTTTAAGAAACGTATGAATCAGAAACATACTTCATATGGCTTGGATAATTATTCAGATCTCTAGATAAGGGGCGTTTTGCATGTTCTAAAATCCTTATTTCATCCTCTAACCCTATGCTGTGGGTACTTAAAAGAATCGTCTCACTGAGACGACTTTTGAGTACCCACAATATAGGGTTTGGTTTAATAATAAGAGAGAAATTGTGTTAAAAAGAGCTGAATACCCCTCGTTATCTAGACCTTTGGAATTATGTTCTGTTTACATTTTAGACCTCACTTCTTTACCACATATTTGAAAATATCTAGCAAAATATATGGAAAATTTCTACTATACATATGAAATTAAATCTAATGAATTAAGTTGAAATAAAACATTGTGGTGGAAAATTGGGAGAAACTTCGCACCATGAGGCATCAAATTCTTCTTTGGCACAATTGTCAAAAAGTGACTGCATGAATCCATGCCTACCAACCCTCGATCGGGGTCAGATCCATGGTGGATCCGGGCCAGTCCAGGATGGTCCGTAATGGTCCGGAACACCACCCTGGCAATTTTTAAATTCTGGATAGTCCGGGACGGTCCATGTAGCGACCCTGTTAAGTTCCGGGAAGATCCGTAGTTACACCGTGTTTATCCTAGGCGATTCTCAGGGCATTCTGGCATGTCTAATGTTGGACACGGATCACCCAGGACCATCCCCGTAGACACTTTTCGCCTCCTGTATATTTTCTGTTTTAGGAATCATTACTCTATACCTCTTTTACCCTAAGACTAATGTGTTGGTCAAGATTAGGTTGTGCAGACTGCAGGATGATCTGGGTCGATACATTACTGAGAGACCATAGTTGGTTTTACTCGTGGAACGGCTCAATTGTTCTTTCATTAATTTAAGTTTAATCATTTATTTAAAAGGCGTCTGCTGCAGATTTGTTGCATGTGGGAAAGTGCTAATTGGTTTCAACAGTTTTTAAATCAACTGAGACAAAGGGATTAACCCTTTCCCACATGCAGACATCTCATGAGCTTGAAGATTATTTTGCAACATTGTTCCTAAGGTGTCTCTTTATTAAAACTTTTGTCAATCATGAGAGAATCAATGACCCAGCCAGGATTTGAACTCACTACCCTTAGATTGAAAGTGCTTGTATGCCAATTAACTGAGCTATTGCAGGTTCACAAAAACAATTATAAGCAACACTGTTTTTCGTATTTCTAAAATAACATTTTGGCAGGTCCCTGAGAATCAATCTTCCTGAAATTCAAATGTCATTTTTATTGTCAACGAGTTTAAGAGAGTGCAGTAATAGGGTAATAAATTGTCTTGTTAACCCTTAACATGGTACAGATCAACTTAACTTTATCCAATTTGCATCAGCAGCAGCCGATATTTGAAAATATTGCCTAAAAAAACAATGAAATTGCTTATTGTATAAATTTGTCATTTTTCTCATGATGTTTGCCTCTGAATTTTTAATCTTTTTTTTTCCAATCGTTCAAAGCATATATCATATGAAGTTAAAGACACATAATTCTGCAGCAGACAACATTTGAAACATTAATTTGTTTTTGATGATATTTATTCCTTTTCACACAATATTTTTATTTCTGCTTCAATCAAGTACTAAAAAGTATTACCTTAAATTAGATCCAAAAATAACATTTCAGCCAAACCTTTGAAAAACACATTCAATGCAAGTGTATGTATACAGTAACTGAATAGAGTTGAAAACATTCTGTCAAAAGAAGAAATAGCTCATTTGCCACAATGTTTTGAAAAGTTGTCTGCTGCAGGGGCGTTTTACATAGCCTCGATCTGTATTATGTGGAAAAGTGTTAATTGGTAATAAAATATTGAAATGAATTCAAGGTCAGTTGCTTTTTTTAAAAAGGATAAAACCACCATGGATGTGTAGTGGTAGAGTGTACGCCTTGGGTGCAGGTTCAATCCCTGACAGGCCGGGTCATATCAAAGACCGTGAAAATGGTAGTAATGACTTTCCCTCCTTTGCACTCATTTTTGTTGGGTAAACATTATGACTGACTCACTGCTATCAGGATAAATGGACCAGTAGTTCTAATAACCTACCAAGGAAACAATGTGATGTAACAGAAAGAGTGTTGAACGCGAGGTATAAAACCATGCAAGCCAATTTTAACAAAAAGTTCAACTTGAAGAAGATGAGAAAGATAAAACTTGAGTCAGAGAATGTCAGTCAATAAAATATAACATGGTTCCCCATCATGCATATTTTTACAGCAGAAAAGTCTGGAACCATTATATTCTCTGAATGAAATCATGGATAGCTTCAGGTAGAGAAATGAATTTGAGATGAGAATGTCAGTATTTGTGGAGCTATATATAACTCCACATTGTGATTTCTGTATTGAAACATCTGATCCAGCTGAGATCAATGAGTTTCACTGTTACTCTTATGAAGAAACAAAGATGACAAGCTAGCACATGATATAGTTCACTTCACATATCTGGAACTTTGTTATCAGAATGTCTTGTTTCCAGCTTCAATGACAGAGTTCTTTCTTTGCAGTGGATGATCTCAAATTGAAGCCTGGAACCAAACCTAACAAGATTAGATTTGTATTGATCTGGGTGAGGATAAAGCATGCTTTTATGGAGGGGGATTTAGTGCATTTAAATGGACTCAGTTTGTGTGTGGATGTAAATCAGAAGATGTCAGGCAATGAAGCATTAAAAATAAATTTGTTATGATCTTGTCATTTTGTGTAAATCAAAATATTAAGGCAAGTGCACGAAGTATTATAAATTTGAGTTTTTACTAAACTTCAGTCATTCATTATTCATTATTATCAACTGTCATTTTGTTTTTGTTTTGTGTGTACTGAGCTGAAAGAGAACTGGTTACTTGGTCATCTTTTCTTTTGTAAGTATTGACTTGATTAAATGTGCTAAAAAAAATGTAACATCTGGAAAAATTGAAAGTATGAGTATATAATGTAGAGTTGTAAATAGTGTGTGAAAAGGAGAAAATATTTACTTTGAGCAATTGCTACTTTGTTATACATGCATCATAAGATCAGTATTTTGGGAATACATAATATCAGGGACGTAGATAATATTTATCCCTTTCCAACCTGCAGATGCATTTTGACGCAATAGCAGCAGACGACATTTGAAAACATTTTTACAGGTTTTTGCACCTATGTTTTAAAAGTCGTCCGCTGCATATTTGTTGTATATGGAATAGGGGGCGGCAGTGGTATGCAGCATCTACATGTCGACAAAAGTTTCCTTCTCACAAATTTGAAGTCTTTTTAATTTAAATCAAACTGCTGCTTATATAGTTTATGCTAGCGTATGATATCACAAGACTCAAATACCATTGAAAGCAATCTAAAACATGAACCAATAGATTCTCCTTGCTTTGGCAGCATCCTGTCTGTTGAAAGGTATAACCTGGTCAGTGCCTTTAACCTTTTCCTAAATACAGCATATCAGCAGCAGGCGACTTTGAAAACATCTTCGCGAAAAATATGGAAAAGTGCAATAAATGAAAGTATATATATATATATATATATTATTATTGAGTGGAGTTGAAAACAAAGTGACAAAGGGAGAAATTGTTCATGATAGGGCAATTTTTCCTTTTTTCATAAAGTTTTAAAAACTCGTCTGCAATAGATTGTGTCAGAATACGAAAGGGTTAATAATTTCACTGTTAATGTTTGACAGATTCACTAATTAACACTGTAATGAAGTTTTTGAAAACCTTGCTACATGGTATAAACATTCAATCTATCATCAGTGATGGTTTTTTTTTTCACCCTTAGCTACAATTCCTTAATACCTGAGAGCTTGTCTTAGACATTTTTGCTCACCTGTGCACGAAACGCATGCTTAGCTATTGTGATCACATTTTGTTTGGCATCCATCTGTCGTGCATCGTCAACATTTACCCTTGTTAACACTCTAAAGGCTACATTTTGAATCATATCTTCATCAAAGTTTTATCAGAACATTCATCTCCATCAAACCTTGGACAAGTTAGCAACTGGGCCATATTAGGTAAAAAACTAGGTCACTAGGTCAAATTGAAGGAAAACCTTGTTAACACTCTGGAGGCCACATTTTCAACTTGAGCATGTTGAAACTTCATCAGAATGTTTGTCTTGAATAAGTAAGTCAAGTCTCGAACATGGGTCATATCGGGTCAAAAAGTAGGTCATTAGGTCAAATTGAAGGAAAAGCTTGTTAACACTTTAGAGGCCGCAATTATTGCTTCAGCAGTTTGAAATTTTGTCAGAATGTTTGAATAAATGCTATCTAGGTCAAGTTCAAATATGTGTCATATAAGGTGAGAAACTAGGTCACTAGGCCAAATTGAAGGAAAATCTCATTATCATTGTAGAAGCCACATTTTTTGCTAAGGCAGCCTGAAATTTAGTCAGAATGTTTATCTAAATGATATCTAGGCCAGGTTCGAATATGGGTTAAGCTGGGTTAAAAATTAGGTCACTAGGTAGGCCAAATTGAATGGAAATCTTGTTAACACTAGATGTCGCATTTTTAGCTTCAGCAGCTTGAAAGTTTGTCAGAATGTTTGTCTAAAATGATATCTTAGCCAAGTGTTTGAATATGGGTCATATTGGGTCAGAATCTCAGTCACTAGGTCAATAAAGGAAAATCTTGTTAACACTCTTGGATGCCATATTTTCTGCTTCAGTAGCTTGAAATTTTGTCAAAATGTTTGTCTGAATTATATCTAGGTCAAGTTCGAATATGGGTCAGAAACTAGGTCAATAATATACAGCTATTTACTCCTCTTGAGGTCAATAGTGAAAATCTATTCTTCCAAGTAAATGACTATTGACCCGAAATAGAGAACTATTGACCGAGAGGTCAATAGTTCTCTATTTCGGGTCAATAGTCATTCAATAGTTCTCTATTTCGGGTCAATAGTCATTTGCGAGGAAGAATAGTTTTCACCATTGAACCAAAAAGGAGTAAA
>JAUELF010251659.1:0-11848 GCA_031471495.1 Clinocardium nuttallii
ACTTTCTCTGTCAACCTTGTATTGTTTCTTTGTACTTTGTACTATCTTCGGTATCGGAGGAAATAAAGATATAATAAATAAATAGAGGATATTTGTTCATATCGAGTGGATAAGGATTATATTTCATCGAGAAGTGATAAAATTAAATATTTTCACGAGTGCGTAGCGCGAGTGAAATATTAAAATGTTATCACTTCTCGATGAAATATAAATAATCCTTATCCACTCGATACGAACAAATTTTCTTTTTATTTTATGCTCATTGATGACTAAAGTAAGGATCTATTTTGTGTCTACGTACCTGTTAACGTGACGTCATTATTTCATATTCATATATTTTATTTCACTGACAGAACACAGTATTTCATCACTTAGCATAAAATAAAAGCTATTACGACGTGCAATGCTCTCAAATATGACGACGTAAATATAATTATGTATATCAAGCCGAACTTTTTTCTTTTTTTACCGAACGTGGAAGGAACGAAATAATTTGGAATGGTATTCAAGAACTCCCGGAAAATGTTCAACCATGTTTTAAACTTTGTAATCAGATGGAATTCCATAACTGACTTGACACAACGCAGTTCTAGTTAGGTAAACAATATGTCTTAACCCTATACACATAGCTAATAGAATCTATCATTTACTATACTACGGACGGAACTACGGTTTATTACCCTCAAACAAAGAAAAACATACAGCATATATTCAACTGAGGGCCAATCTTAAATCTTGGTCTTAAAACAAGAACATATATATAGAAGTTATGTTTTATAATGCTATTTATACTATAATAATAATGTCATGGCCAGTGTTGTACCAACTGTCTAAGGCGATGGTTTCAAATCATAGGTCAACCATGATGTACTGATAATGATGGTTATGATAATGATAAAGACGATACTGATATATCGTTGTTGTTGTTTTTATAAGTAATTTTGCTAATGATATTTGGTAGCATAAATTGCAGGTTTTCGTACACATTCCTGCCAGATATCTTCAATTCTTTTCATATGCTGGATGACTCATCATACGAGAGTATCCTGAGTGATGAAAAACGCGCGTATAATAACATGAAGGGTATATATTTATCCATAAAGTCGTATTTCAGCAGATGGAAAAGTACATATGACGCCGCGACGGAACTGACGTCATATTGTCTTGACGACGTCTCCTCATTACAACTTGATCTCTTCGAAACAAAGATGGACTGCACATACACTTCTGTTCAATATTTTTAATCTTTATAAGGACCAAGTGGTCGAAAAAAGTATTTCATGAGTGTTTATTTATTATCACTTTTATTAAGCGAGTTTACTAAGATGATATGCTGGGAGTGACATATTAAGCTTAGTTGACGATTTCATTAAAAGTGATAATAAACAAACACGAATGAAATATTCTTTTTATGACATAAAGTGTATCGAAAAATGTCCTTAACTTTACCATATTTCTACATGAAATGTACCGGTTTTGGCGCCGAAGTGACTAACGTTATGACTTCAAAACGCTGACTCGACGTCATGTCTAGAAAACCAAACTAGTATAGTCATAATTATGATTTGTGTGTAGTGTCATATGATATTCATGTTATGGCATTTTGACCCTCCAAGAGAGAATTTATGTGATAAAAATAATATTATGATGTCACGATGACGCTTGATCTTGACATGAGTTGAAACGCTTCCAAAGATGCCCAAAAACCTAATGTTACACCCTAAATAATAAAAAGGGTGATTTATGATGTTTATGAAGTTTGAAAAACTAATTAAAAAAATAACTCTATTAAACATGTTTTTTTAGAAATATAGGGAATCTCTTATACTGCCCCCATACATTAATGTGGTATTTTCCGGCGACAGTGATAACATTAAGTTTCAAACATAAATTAATGCGGTATTTTCCGGCGACAGTGATAACATTAAGTTTCACTAGTTGTAACACTGATACAGGATGAACGAATAGAATGAGTATGTCAGAAACATGCGATCTGCACGAATCATTATGGTAAAAGTGGTGCCAAGTGATATCATCATCCTTCCTATGCTTCTAGAGATGTGGAGCGGTTACGAAATATATTCATATTATCTTTAACTTCTAAGTGTGACCACGACCTCAAGCTGAGTTGGCAGAAACGCTTGCTCGCACATGGTCTCAATACGGTGAACATTTGTGACGAGTTATCTAATAAATCAAGCGGTTCAAACGTATTGGAGCGGACACGGTATTTGACAAACGACACACCGTGATCTCAGTGTGTCGTCTCCAAAACCTTGACATGAAACCAAACTTTCCAAAACCTTTCAAGCGTTTCTAGAGATATGGAACGAACACAAAATAAATGTGACATTGACCTTCAAATACACTGGCAAAATCATGGGCACTTCACATCGTCCTAACTTGGTTCAATGTTTGAACATTTCGGGTGTGTAGATGGGGTATATTAAGTGGAAATCGTCGGGGATTCGGTACCGGGCTTGATCCCCACTAGCGCTGGTCATGCTGGAGTGCCAATGGACAAGGCACATGTCCTAGCCATGTACTGGTTGTCCGCTAGGAAGCTATTCATGAATAAGTGTTGATCTATAACTGCAATAGTGTATCACCTTTGTGCAGTAGAGAGATTAACTGTTTTAGATAGTTAAGGGTTTTAATAACGTAGATCCAGAGATATGGTTTACTTTTAACGAGAACAGTATTACCCCTTTACATAATTGAAGAAAATAGTACAAGGTGAGTGTTCTATATATTTATATGTAAACCTGCATTCGACGTATTTGTCATGCGAAATTTAAGTTTTAACATTATATTAAATTAGTTGTTTTACGTGAGCAAAAAAGGCTTATGGTTGTAACAAACTTGGGGCTAAGATTCTGAATTTCTGCATATTTTTAGTTGACATTGAAAACTTTGGTGGTACGGCTCTCTCGAGTCTTCACTGTTTGCAGATTCTACAATACCCCAACTCTTCATACATGTATGCAGTTTATTTGAATATCTTCGACTATTTGTGAACACGTTAGGTATACATAAATACATCTAAGTAACCTAGAGATACATGTAGGCTATAAAATAAGTTCATCACAAATTGTATGAAAATACCCGCCATTATGTGTCCTGAACGATAAACAGAAAATAGAGAAGCCGAACTGTCACTGTACATTACAAATATATGCACGCCCAAAGGGTGCGATTATCATATTTCGACGCGAAAGACGGACTTCTATTCAAATCGATAATGTTTATAATGTTTAAACACATACAGCTAAACTAGGTCACGGTTTGTGTACATGCGTGTGTAAAGAGAAGAAGGAAATACAGCGTATCGACTTTTCCTTGTTGAAATGAACTCTCGTGGCTTTTATAAATAGGCGTGTTGGAAAGCACTATTTGTCAGTACGCTGATATAGTATACTAACTGATTATAATTACTTAAACTTCACCTCGTCTTCTGTAAAAAAAGAATTTTTTGAATTATATATAATGATGATTATACATAGTTTCATACATAGTTTTACTCATTGTTTGATAAACATGTTATAAACCTGTATAGGCAACATAATATACGAATTGATATTATACTTTACCTCCAAACGTTATGAAAATGTTCAACCCCATTTAATAGAAGTGTTTGTAGTTATCAAATACTAGTTGTGTGTTATAAAAAAAACCACATTGAACATCGTGACAATTCAATCAATATTATGTTAGATGTCTGGACACTGGTGATCTTTCTTAAGATTATTTATAATTAAAATGTTTGAATCGAAATAACTAGCTCTGACTAAGACAATTTACTGCTTGGACAAAGGGAGTTATTCAAGTGTTGAACAATTGATCGCGGTTCTAAAAGTCGTCTGTTGTGACATCACCTTTATATTCAAATGCTTGGCATTAAAACTGCTCCTGACATATAAACACATACACACGAACAGTGCTCTGCGAAAACCAACAGCTTTGCGCACATTGCAGATCGAGATCAGCAATCGGTGCGTTTTAATCTAGCTCTGAACTTTTCGCCTTATAGTCATAGTCATGTTGGATCCTTCGCATAAAGGCAGGTGGTTTCACACACTTCTACACTGACTGCACACTATAGTACAACATACACCACATGCGAGTTGTTTGATAGGCTATCACTTTCCGCAATGTTTTCAAAACGTTTCAAACTTCAATTTATCATGTTTTTACAAACGACTTCTACATTCCATACATTTCAGCCCAAACTTCTCGGAATAGACTTAATTACAGTTTATATACACACACCATTGAACTATCTTAAATATTTACACATATGTTTATTTGCTATACGTATTTAATATTTAAAACTTACTTTATATATATGTTATGTTATGTAGTTTTAACTAGGACTTTGTTAATATTACTTTTCAAAGAGAGCACCCGCTTTGATATTATTCTTACGTTATTGTATGCTCATCAAGTTAAAACTGTCCTTTTTTTACATACACATTTTATAAGATATGTTATATTTATATACATCAATGCATACAATTACTCATCATGGCAATAATGTTTAGTTATTCATAGAGAATACGATGAACTAGGAAATCGCATTTGCAATTCATATGTATGTTATACATTGGCTGAGTTAAGTATAAACACAAGGAAACTATTTGAACGGAAATATCTGCAGAACGAAGATACTTCAGTTTGTATCTAAATTTCCTCAACTATTTGCTTCACAGTATATAATTATCCCAATTGTAGTCTGGAAGTTAAACGTGTTGTTGATATAAAACGTCACGACGGTTTGGTTTTAGGCGGGGTTAAGAGTTTTTGCAAACGCATTTTGTTTGATCTGCTTCTGCATATTTACACTTAGGACACACCCATTCCTTTTGACCATTTATAACTTTAAAACATCATTTTCTTAACGTTTTTCAATATTTTCACGAACACGGAATACAACTGCATTTCTTTGTGTGAGTGCAAGCAGACAACAGCTTGCGTTATATCTCATGACACATGTTACTTCCTTTCCCTTTTCATAGGTTATGTTCGATGACCAACTGCATACTGTAGTTGTCCGTGAATACTCTTCTGTAAAAAGATCGTCAATGGCACATGTAATCAGCATCACAATACTTAGAAGTATGGAGTTACATGCCTTTACCTTTATAGTATTAGCTCATGCTTACACTAATAATGATGTCGCCCTTTGGACATGATGAAGC
Organism: Clinocardium nuttallii; assembly: GCA_031471495.1. Lineage (NCBI taxonomy): Eukaryota > Metazoa > Mollusca > Bivalvia > Cardiida > Cardiidae > Clinocardium > Clinocardium nuttallii. The sequence goes on from JAUELF010251659.1 coordinate 5,199, forward strand.
ACCCAAAACGCTTTGGATACAATGTAGTTTGCTTCATTCCTCATGTGTTGATCTAAAGTTATATTGATCCGCTCAAGTTTGTATATATTGAATGTATACTGATTTACTTAACATTCGATAGTCATATGTAACTGGGAGGTGTCTATTCTAGTCGCCATTGTTGTTTCATGCCAGGTATAGTAATTTACAATAGTACACAGGGTACATACTAACTATTTAGATGTCTTAACTGATTGTGTATACTATATTTTCTCCTTCTTTCTTCATGCTTGCATCATTCAAAGCATACAGGCGTGCTGGAACACTGTTATACTACCTTCTGAGGATGTTTGATGACTCTTGATGAATATAACATAAAACCATTATAATGTAATGCATTTAGAATGAATGAATGTATTTAGAATGAATGAATGTATATTGTTTTATGGCGCATCGACAGCTAAGGTCATTTAGCGCGCATTTAAATTTAATTATTCATGATCCCTGGGTAAACAAACCAGTACTAGGCTAGAAAGTGTGCCTTGCCCAAGGACACTCCACCATGACGGTAGTGCCGCGACTAAGGATTTGAACCCGGGACACCCGGTTTCGAAATCCCCGACGCTAACCACTAATGACGTTTATGCATATTATAAAACAACGTTCCAAGTCATACAATGTTTATATAACATAAACCCCGGTAACTGTCAAATATTTAGAATAAACTGTGTTTATTACAAACTGAATGTTTCGAAAATATCGTCCTCTTCAATAGCTTTGACAACAGCAAGCAGATCTTCGTCAGATACACATTCAATACTTGTTTCTACCTGCGCGTAGTGAGTTCCAATGGAACTTCTAGAAAATAGGAGTCTTTCCGACTTGATGTTTAGCAGATCTTCATAAACATAAACATTTCCATTTTCATTCATTTTACTAACCTATCCACACCATGTTGTACCGCCTTTTACCACTGATCTCACAGTTTTGGTTATTTCAATATAAACCTTCCTTAATAGCCAGAGCTCTGTATAAGGGTTTTCAAATTCCAAAACATTTATGTTCCACACAAACCCTTATTTTGTAGATAATTAAAGTATCGTCTCCGTGATTTGGTTATTTTGAGTACCCACACCATAAATATGGCAAAAGCTAGTTGTCAGATCATTTCAAATATCTTGAAACGGTTTAATTTAGCACTGTAAGCTGCTTCTGTATAGTCGATTCAATATGTTGTGATATCTTTACTTCTGAACAGTATGTGGCAACAGCGTCTTAATTGGTCAAACGCAAATTTCCAGATTGTTTGAATTGCGATATTCCGTTTGCAAATTCGTATGAGAAATTAAATGGCAAGTCCGAATCCCATAACCTTGTCGCAGAATGAGACCATTTTAAGGAATTTATTTCACTTTAGGAATTATTTCCATTCAGGTTTTTGTAACACATAGGATGTGTCTATGTTAACAACAGCATCCAGGCATATAGTCAATTGTAACCACACAAATGGCATCGTTACAGACTGTTTGTTCTCCACACATAAACCTGATTGGGTTTTAAATTATATTTTTAAATTGATAACAGCAACATATTCTATTTCAACTTCACACATTATTCAGTAAACGGACAATACAAAGGGCTCCCAAGATGTTCCCGAATGTTAAGATGCAAACAGTGAATATCTTGCTGATACTTGGGGTTTTGCGAGGTCATACGCCTCAACTTCAGAAGGATAATTTTCTTATGATTTGACTTGATACTTAAGAAGAAGGAGAAGAAGACCTCAATTTACGACGATAGGTTATTGGCTCGTCGTAAGTTCGTATTCTAAACAATGTTCATATTTGTTCATTTATCTTACTTTTTCTATTGCCTGCCTAGGTAAAGTGAGACAAAAGAAGCACTCCCTTGTTTGTCCTTCGCATTGGAAGGACTCCGTCGTTTGTTTTAACCAAAATGGAGGCGGGAAGACAAAGGGTCCGTTTCATTTTCATTCTGAAAAATTGGGTGGGTGTCTTGAAGTAAGGTTCAATAGAACATGCTAATGTCTAATGATTTAGATGAAAGAATGGATGAAAGAATGGGTGAGTATCTTGAAGTAAGGCTCAATAAAATATGCTAATGTTTAATGATAAACTGAAAGAGTGGGTGGGTATCTTGAAGTAAGGCTTACTAAAACATGCTAATGTTTAATGATAAACTGAAAGAGTGGGTAGGTATCTTGAAGTAAGGCTCAATAAAACATGCTAATGTTTAATGATAAACTGAAAGAGTGGGTGGGTATCTTGAAGTAAGGCTTACTAAAACATGATAATGATTTAAAAATAAATCAAGAGATTAAGAATGTTTTCCTTTTCCAATTAAGTTCTACTTTTATTCTTTTATTAAAGAAATGAATAAACATATTACTCGTTTTTAGTTGATCGGCGTTTTGCATTGTAAATGTGTATTGTTTTACAAGAATTAAAATGTTATGTAATTAATAGTTTTCGTGTTATTTGTTTATATCCAAATACACACATATTTGTGGTATCTTCAATTTAATCTGCTTTCTTCACAAAAAGATATATAAATATATTCCCCATACATTTTTCTGTATGAGCATTCCCTAAACATTTATTCTACGATTTCTTCATTACTCCACATATATTCGAAGGTTCATTTTCATATAGAAGTGTGTTTGTATATAGAATCTTTTTACGTAGTATACCTTTTCGTTATTGACAGAGCTCTTCATACGGGGCTTATATCATGACCATCTCCAAACCCTAAATTGCGGATATCGTATCAGTTTATACAATAGTTGATTTGATATACTTGCAAATAGATATATTCACTCCTCCTTATGTAGACGTCTGTCTTAAGAAATACCTCATTAAACATATCACACATTTAGCAAGGTATGTAATTGAACATTAGGAAATCTATATAGGAAGAAGAAAACACACGGAATACGACCTTTGACTTATACGATAAATGATAGATCAATATCACTCAGAGCTTCTAAGCTGTCTGATCCCTATCATACATGTTTGCCATCAAATCGTATTTCACATCGTGACAGTCTCTGGTTTAGGTCTGAAAGCGACGAAACACGATTGCATTTAGATCGGAAATATATACAATTTGAAAAACATAAACAAATGTATGTATGATATTTGTCGTATCTTTGTTTATTATGACTTTCATATAAATGGAAATGGTTTCGGTTATTGGCTCTGGGCTTTGTGGCAAAACATTATGACTGCAGCATTGTCGACAGGATAAACATACTGATTATCTTCCCAGGAAACGCCGTCATTAATTTGAAAACGGCGATAAACAACATTCAGAGAAACACACCTCGCCGAGTTATCAAAGATGCATGCATTTTAACATACCTGCTGCAACATATTTGCATTAATGTCTTATAAGTCAATCGAAGAAAACTACTTACAACTTGTGTCTGAAATATTTCAGCGGTTAGTTGATAGGTTTTAGGTCACCTGTCATATTTATCCGAACCGTTAAAAAAACACTACCTTTGCACCTGACCTTTGGGGACTGGACTCGTTTTCCTAAAATGCAAATAGTGGAATTGTTCAAATGGCCCGATTTGAAACTAATGTGGATTAAATGTTCCTTTTGGTGACCGTCTACAACAGTTAGAGATTGTTTTTTGATATGTAGCATGAAGTAGTTGTAATCTATCACTTACATTAAAATAATTTCCCTGTGATCAAAAATGACTCTACCTTTGGGCCATATGTTTTACATAAGGGTTAAATATATATAGTTAATTGAGCTAAATGAAAACAGTTCTAACATTGGTTACACCATAGCTCCATGGGTATACTGTATCACGCATAACGGCAATTGTCAAGGAAAGTACTCCTTATATTTCTACAAAGAACTTGCATGGTGATCTACATAGGTACATCATGGTCTTCTTGTTTTGTATCATGGAAAGGGTTTACAACTGTTCTCATTTAAAAATCGAAATTGTTTAATTGGTACTTCTTTTTTTTTAACGAAACGTTTTTAACTCATGAATATAGTATACTGTAATGCAAACATTCAACTTTAATACTAAACATATACCGGTAAAGAAAGGTCACAGCAAGTTTGCTAACACATACTTCGTGTGTTTTAACTTATGGTTACATCGGTTTAAACCCTTTCCCACGTGCAACAAATCTACAGCAGACGCATTTGAATATATTTTGGCAAAACTATGAAAGATCTCCATCAATTGATAACATATATTTTAATTATTGAACGGACTTGAAAACAATGCGACAGAACCAAAATCTGCTAAGTATGTGCAATTTCTCCTTTCGTCACAATGATTTCTAAAATTGTTTGTTGCGGGTGATGGTAGGTTTAATACCTCCACGGATTAACATTATCATTGACCTGACTATTTGTTTCAGTGGCTTTTTATTTTTGCAAACTATTTAGGCGCTCCTTGGAAAAGTTCTGAATGTTTTGTGCGACAATTTCCGGTCTTTGATCAGGTTTCACAAATTACCATTCATGATCGGACTTATCCAAAGACGCATGTCTGGATGTCTAGATATTTAAAACATACAAGTATACTGTATTTATGATTGTCAAAATTATAATCTCTTGTTATACAATATATCTTTAACTATTACGCCTTGTGTTATAACCTATTATAAATATTTACATAAATGTCTCGTATATAGCTGTGTTATGCTCAGCGAAGCGATTGTATTTACGAATCTACACAATGAACGTAAAAACTCAGGTAAAATATGGGACCAAGTTATACTTCGTCGAATATACATTTATATATAGAATTTGACCTGTGGGTCATGGCTGTTCAGCGAATACAACATGTTTATGGTAGCACTCTTATCATCAACGAAGTGAAAGTTACACCATAGACATAATGCCACGTACCTATTGTATCTGTTGAAATATAAAACGATAAGGATATATATTTAGAAAGGCCAATTCTCATATGTCAAATTCTATTTATACCTCTACTGATAGCAAAACAAACCATATCTATTGTAGCGAACGTTTGAGTTTTACTTTTATCTGGATAATTATGATATATCACCGCTACACAAATAATAACATGTCGTGAACTTAATATCAGTTTGTGTTATAATGATTGTCTACAGCAAGCCACGCAAAAACCGACCGTTTGCGATTTTGAAGATTTCCATAACATTCTCCCGAAGGCACATAGCGACCTGCTGTCATTGAATATGTATACCTAACCCTGAATGTGTTGGAGGAAGACGAATTATGATTATTCACATTGACTTGTCAAAAATCGGAAAAACTTTATATGTACTAAATATGTATGCAAATCTGGAAAAAGAAAGGAGCGATATCTTTTGTTATATTTCTTCTAAGATTAATTCCAATTTAAATAAATAAACATACATATATATGGTAATTTAAAACATCAAATAAAACATTGCTTTCTAATGTATGGCTATGATATCAGCTACAGTAAGAGCACATGACCGATCTAAGTTGGCAAAGTTTCTGAAAGTGTAGGCGCGAAATAAAAGCGATGCTAAACAGATATTGTGGGGGACTGATCCGGTCATACGAATGGTAATGCTTTGAGGTAAATACCGTTTTCAATGGTATTTCAATTATATAACATGTGTTTCTTGGTTTTCTCGGCACCACACAATAGTTTCCTCAGAAACAGGTTACGTTTGTAAAGCGTGTGATATCATGAGATATTGCTCTTTATAAACAATTTGTCATTTGGTCACAACGCTGTCAACTCTAGAATGTTACGTGGAGTTCTCGTGTGACAGTGCAAATAAACAAACATTTAGATAATTGGCTGCTCGATATATCTGTATCACTTGAAAGCGGTGTTAAATTCAATATATTAATCAATTTCCTAAAATTTGCTTTCATTTGGCTTGAAACAGGATCAATATACTGCATATCAGGTAGCTAGTCAACGTATGTATCATTTGATAATATAGTCAATCATCGTAATTCAACGCTGACAATCTTACTCTGATAATTGAATTGGCAATGCATAATTCATAGGATGCCTATTAACATTGTAATCAGCTGTTAGTTTAAATATATGGCAAATTCATTTTTGGAATTTAAAATATTAACCTTTTCCCACATACAACATATCTGCAGTCACAATGTTTTCAAAAGTCGTCTGCTACAGAATCGTGCAACTGTATGTGGGAAGGGTTCAGGAGCTCTTATTCTTACGTGTTCGTTTATTTTACTTAGTCTAGTATTTCTACCGAAATGAAATGTTTTATTCATGTTATGTGTGTATGTAGATATACACTGGTTGGTATAAATAAATGTCATATGACTGTTTGACATTTGCAGCAAGAGTCATTCTTATTTTGTCAAACACACTTCTCTTTTCGTTGTTATAAATTAAACCCTTTCGCACATATGCCAAACCAGCAGCAGACGCCTGCGGAAACATCTAGTAAAACATATTTAACATATGTTTAGTTTAAAATATAATAATTGAATATCTAGAGATAATCACTATGAGCAGTTATCGTCGAAATGCTTTGGAAAGTTGTATGCCGCATTTACGTGAAACTGGGGTTATACCTTTGAAGGGCTAAGCTTATTCAGTAAACAGTTCATATCAATAAAAGATCAACATATCATGAAGATTATTTACGTTGAAGGGGGGGGGGGGGGGG
>JAUELF010251680.1:0-11847 GCA_031471495.1 Clinocardium nuttallii
ATCAAACATCACCTCACAAAGGTTTATAACGGAAAATAATTGTTATTTTACTGATTTCTTTTATGAATTTCATTAAGGGTGCAACTTTAAAATGCATTTAATGCGTGCATCCTAATAAATAAATTGATTTATATGTATAGTTCTATACCCCTTTAGGTACCCCCTAATCCCGGATTGGTGAAAGGTGTTAGGCGGAACGAGACGACGTATCGGGAACAAACCGGCAAAATGAGTTTAAGATTCTGATAACAAAACAAAAAAGTTGGCAAGGTGTGACTGAACATCAAGATTGATGGGGTTAACCAGTGTTGGTCAGAAACGATGTCACGTGCCATTTTTTTTTCGATTTCGTCTCACGGCTGCAGTTTAAAGCCTTATAAAAGCATAAAAAACGGATTTCTTTTATGTTTAATTTTAAATTCATGTACTATAAACGACAATTTTAAACAGTTGCAGTCTTTTCGATTCAGTGTTTCTTTGCGAAATTGTTAGATAAATTTTGTCTGACGCCCCTTCAGTAGATGCCGTTTGACAAGTCATTTTGTCACAACATTTACAACTTTATTCAAAATGCTTTCTTTCATTCTCGATATTTTTGACTGACACCATTCTCTGTGACAAGCGTCATTCACCAATGGGCTAACAGTCTATGTTGAAAAGCAGCAAGTTCTAGAATGTGATGCAAGTTTACGTCATGAACGCATGTTACGGAGTACTCGCTTGTTTACATAGGTTTGAGGGTAAGGAAGAGATGTATAAAGTTTCAATGCAATGCATATACATGTAGTAGTTACTACGATATGGACTCTTCATGTAGTTGCACGCAAAACCTTTAGATCCGACCCTTTAGAATGTGTGCAAGTTTACGTCATGCACGCACCAGAAACACACCTATACATTGTCCTATGATATATCAAGCACGTGACTAGAAAGTTTCATTAGATATTGCAGGGATAACACTTTATAAGACAAACGTAGATATCTGTTACGGATACGTGCTTGTTTACATAGGGTTGAGGGTAAGGAAGAGTTGTATAAAGTTTCAATGCAATGAATATAGTAGTTACTACGATATGGTCTCTTCATGTAGTTGCACGCAAAATGTTTAGATCAGACCTTCTAGAATGAGATGCAAGTTTACATCATGAACGCACCAAAAACACACTTATTCATTGTTTTATGATAGATCGAGCACGTGACTAGAATTGTTTATTATTTATCGCATGCATAATGTCTTCATTCATATATAATTAAACTGTTTGTATGAAATCGTACATCCTTCGTGCAAGATACAGGCGAACAGCACGCGTTCTGGTGCACTCGTTCGTTATACGCGCACTTTAAATAATGGCATACTTACTGTTTGATAATATTGAATGTTTAAATTTGATTCCCGTTTCAACAGATACTATATACATACATCGGCATTATGTTGAACTTTCTGCGATGTTTTTCCTGGAATTAAATAGTTGACCTATTTCTTGACTCGCTGTCTAACCAAATGATAAAATGAGAGCAATAATTTTCTACGGATCGAATTTCTTTTACCGATCCTTGCAGAAATTCAAATTCATTTTTTTTACAAATCGGGCCTGAGCAGTATTACAAGCATTGTTTTAAGTTTATTTTAGGGAAATAAGCCGTGCTTCATTGCGCCCATGTTTTGAACGAATCGGAATAATTGTAAGATACTTGAAAGGGGTCACCTAAGGAATAGATTTTTCAAATAATTTTCGAATCAGTCAAGTACTTTTTAACAAGATACGTTTGGAGGTTTTGGCATTGTCCATCTGTCTAATGCGGCAGTATCTACACATCTAAATTTTATTAAATTCTTTGAACACATTTGAAAGAGTACCACTAAAGAACCTTTAAATTGGTCCATTTGTTTAAGGGATGTTTAAAGAAAAATGTGAACACAAGACAGACGACAGTGACGGTGAGTGATCACAAATTCATGTGAGCTAAACAAGCATGACGAACGAATGTATAACAATATGCCCAACAACTGCCTTGCGTTTCAGGCATATTAAAAAGATATACGGCACACTTAACAATCTTAATCTACGTTAGCCGGATGGCAAAGTTCAGAAAATGTACTCCCGAAAGGAATTGTTGAAAGATTAGTTGGGCAACCGGCTTCACTGCTTCGGATGTGTCTGATCCAAGAAAACCTACTAACTACCGAGCCTAAGGGTTCACTGAAAAAAGTGCATGTACACACCTTGTTTGCAATGATGATCTTATTTAACGTCACGGCAGACAGCTCTCATTCCTTTAACATATCGTTAAAACCATGTCGACCCGTGGAAATTTCACATAATCGTTCAATAGCTTTTTTGCCAAGCAATACACTATTTCTACCTGCAAGCGTTTCGTTTCAACAATTTATCAAATGTATGTCGGTTTATGGAATATACGGTGACAGTGAAAGAAGAAGGGACTTAAATGGGAGAGCATTAACACCCTCTAGTTTGCATACACCTTTAATTGACTCACCATCTAATCCAAAACTATCGAGGATAAATCTCTCGTCAATGCTTGCACACCACACGATTGGGAGGAGAACACGAATACACAACATAACTCTCATGGTTGATGACTGTAAAAGGAAATAATGAACATAATTATTACTGCCTGATCAATTCTCAAGGTAAACGCCACCTCTTCTTCGTTCAAATAATAGAAATAAAACAAATCGTTTTTTGCTTTAAATGAAGTTTTGTTCACATTGCATGACCCACTCGCATTTGATATATAGAACGTTCTTGCTACTCGACTTGACTAGTTGTAATCGGTTGCGCCCACGTTACGGACGTGTTTTAGTAGATCAAGCTATCAACGTTGTTGCAAGATTCCTACCAGTAAAGTCAGTACAGAAGGATAACCTTTACTCCAACTGTTATGAAGCACATCTTGCCTATTCAACTATCACACACATGAAGAAAATGATTTTTGACAAGAAAACATCTCAAAAGGGGATTGATTTATTGGGGTTTAGGGCGTTTTCAACTATTTCTAAGCAATATCACGGCGGCCAGTTCACCTACTCATGGGTTTCCTGGTTTTCTCACACCAGTATTCCACACAACAATCTTCCCAAGCAACTGGCTACTTTTCCTCATAGTATAAGCCAATTGGTGAAAGACAAATGACGCATGTCGCATTAACTTTTGTCAAACGTCGGAAAGAAAGTTGGCCGAGCCGGGATTCGAACTCACAGCTCATGGATTGACAGCCCGCGCTGAGCTACCGGGGCTCGGCTTGGCTCACAAGGGGGAAGGAATACAGTAAGACTTGACACTTTATCCCCTGTTTTGACTATGCACTGATTGACAATACTTCATTAATATTTCAAGAAACGTCTTGAACTATGTATCAATTTGGACATTTATCATAGATGTACATGTACGTCCATATGTGATCATGCACTCGTATTGTTTAGTTTGATTTTCGCAAAGGATGAACCATTTGGCAGTGACAAATTATGGATCATTTGATATTTTTTTTCTGTTCCGGGTACTCTATTTGAAAGAAACTAATAACACAACTAGAGATTGCATTTTTGAAAAAGCGCTTGTCTCCCCATTTGTGTAACAAACAGTAACTTTGAAGTTTGGCCTATTAACCCGTAGACAATAGTGGACATGGACATGTACTGCATAAGATACACAAAATTATATGGATGTAAGAAGTACCATTTTGTTTTTATTTCGATATGAAGCAAGTAATGATCACTGATGGTTTAGTGGAATGCTGATCAAAATCAATAGGGGTTTTCTACAGGGCATGGCCAACCTGCATACCAAGTATGGAGTTCCTCGGTCTAAGCGTTCTTCAGTTATTGAGCGGAAACCATTTGCTTACCTCACAAGGTCACCATGACCTTGACATTCTGACATACAAATCAATTGGGGTAATCTACTGGTCATGCAAACCAAGTATGAAGTTCCTATTTCCAAGTGTTCTTCAGTTTTTGAGCGGGAACAAGTGTGACAGACTGACGGACGGAAACCATTTTATAGGTCAAGGTGTCATGACCATCCTGTATGCCAAGGATGAAGTTCATGGGCCCAATCAATTTTCTGTTTTGAGTGGAAACCATTTTTCAGCCTAATGTCATCGTGACTTTGACCACTGTGACCATGATCTTTGACCTAGTGACCTCAAAATCAATAGGCGTCATTTGCTGGTTAAGACAAACCTGCACACCAAGTATGAAGTTCCTGGGCCCAAGCATTCAGTTATTGAGCGGAAACCATTTTTGAGCTTAGGTTACCATGACCTTGATCAGCTGTTGGTGTTGACCAGCCTTCACACTAAGTTTTAGCTTTCATGGCCAAAGCATAATTAAGTAATGAAGCAAAAACAACTCATTGTTAGTGTGATCTTTCAGCTCACAAGATCACGATGACCTTGACCTTCTGACATCAAAATCAATAACAGTTATCTACTGGTCATGGCGAACCTGTATACCAAGTATGAAGTTCCTACGCCCAATGGTTCTTCAGTTATTCAGCAGAAACAAGTGGAAACCATTTTCAACCTGTAGGTTACCACGACCTTGACCTTTGACCTAGTGACCTCAAAATCAATAGGGATCATCTGCTGGTGGTAACCAATCTTCACACCATGTATTAACTTCCATGACCAAGCATTCTACAGTTATTAAGCAAAACATTTTTTACCTCGCAAGGTCACCTTAAACCCTTTGACATCAAAATCAAAAGGGGTCATCTAATGGTCATGACCAACCTGCATATCAAGTATGAAGTTCCTGCGTCCAAGCGTTCTTCAGTTATTGAGCGGAAACAACTTGGAACCATTTTTCAGATGAAGGTTACCATAACATTAATCTTTGACCTAGATATCTCAAAATCAATAGGGGCCATGTGCTGGTGTTGACTAACATGCACACCAACTATTAACTTCCATGGCCAAAGCATTCTACAGTTATTAAGAAAAAACAATATTTCAGCTCATTGTCACTGTGACTTTTCAGCTTAAGGTCACTGTGACCTTAAATTTAGACGTATTGACCTCAAAATCAATAGGGGTCTGCTACTGGGCATGGCAAACATGCATACCAAGTATTGAGTTCCTCGGCCTAAGCGTTCTTTGACCTTCTGACATCAAAATGAATAGGGGTCATCTACTGGTCATGACCAACCTGCATACCAAGTATGAAGTTCCTTCGCCGAAGCGTTCTTCAGTTATTGAGCGGAAACAAGTGTGACGGACGGAACGGGCAAAAACAATATGTCACCCCCTTGTATGGGGGAGACATAAGAACAGTTGTCGGTGTGTATCTCCCTTTCAATGTTGATTATTTTATTGTTCAGAGGGTTAAACATTTATCTATACATTCTTGCTTCTTTAATTTAATAATTGCGCGGTTATTTTAGAGAATAAAAAATATTTATATCACAACCAAAAACGACAGAAATTTCTCTCTCAAATTGTTATCTTTTTTATTGTTAATATAATTAAATTATTTCAAATCAACTAAAACCTGTTTACTTGCTAGGTCCGAAGTAATAACTGTCGTCTCCTATCTAGCATTCATACAAATAAGGGGTCAGCTTGCCTGTTGACCCATGGTCAGTTACATGATACCGATACAAGTGCGTGGACTAAATGGTCAAGGCGTCACGAAATGAAGTAATGACTTGGTGTAACATAATTAGTTCGTATTGGTCAGTAAACTATCAACATAACCGAAACATACACAATCGAAAATTATTCAGCAGACAGCTTTGAAAGCAACTACGCTCCATCATCACAATATGTATATAGGTCACACAATACGACTAAATTTGTTTTATCCTGAATGATTTCATTTGAACTTGACAATAATTCATGATGATGCCTTCAGACCTTTGCTTTAAATTGAATAACACAAAAAGCAGCTTCCAGCGTGTAGCATCCGATATTAGGGAATTATGTTATGTCAAGAAGATACATTCGAATTACTGAAAGCAGTATTTTTAACGTTTGTAGGTAAATAAACATGTACACAACATTGGGTGCACTGTTTTTGCAAACACACGCCAAACAGAACAGATACAACATTAATTGCAAAAGCGGAAAGATGTATATACGCTCGTGCAATAATATAAACACACGCAACGAAATTTCCAATAGATCACTTTTAAAAGTGTGGTTACTCTAGTTATTACAGGTAAGGAATAGAGCTGGCTATGCAACACTGCTACCTATTAAAATGGACAGTACTTTACAGAAGTTTCTTAATACCTCGACGACTAACTGTCCAACAGTAAATATTCAAATCTGACTTTGATGACTGATCTTGGTCTACAAAAATGTTACCGTTGGTTTTCGCAGAACTGTTAATTAATGTATTGATTAGTATCACCAGAGTTTGACTTCGGAAAAAGTGTTCTGTAAAAGCACACTGAGCAAAATATATCTTTTTTAAATGTTACATTGGTGACACGTTTGTGCGGCTGCACTTCAATTGTTTAAAATTATTTCGTTTTATACGCGAAGATCGTTGAACTTACCTACTTCACTAATAACCTGATGTGACACTTCATGGAGCGACTGCATTGAACATTCCGGATTAAAAATGTAACATCGGAAATAATGGTATTAAACACATTAAGTATCGAAAAGAAATATTGTGAAATGAGTTTCTTTTGAGTCCCTACAACATAGGATTTGGTTGAGTTATAGGAGTAATATCATCGCGAAAATGATTTTACTACCCCTTATCTGCTTCCCTGGATTTTGGGAATCTATAGACTTGCGTATAAATTGTGGGGCCACACTTCTAGATTTGGTATATAAACGAATATATGACTGCATTCCTTGAAAACGTACAGTGAGGGGTCTGCATATGCACATCACAGAAGGCTCGCATGAATCTTCTCGCTAGACACGAATCATTATTACTGACCCATCTAATTATGACCGCAATCTGAGAGAGATGTTAACTTTTTACCTGGTACAATGTAGGTTATTTATAGAGCCGTCTGTTTTGACGATAACGCCAAGAATACGCAATGTTTAAAACTCGAGGTGACTTTGTAACATTGTTGCATTAAAGGAAATGCCATACTTTTTTCGCTATCCAAATGTATAAGCATAATCACCAATCAACCACTGCTTGTGAAGATTGGCAAGACGTTACTGCTATATGAAGAATGTCAATGCAGGATATTTACGTTTCCGAAACGTCATCCGAGGATATTCATAGTTTCACCATTCCCACATACACTTAAAGGCAAAGATAATGAAACTTTATCACAATGTTTTTAACTGTTGTCTGGTGCGGATGCATAAAAAACGCCTATATGTGGGAAAGGGTTACTGTTATATTTACTCGGCGTAAATAACTCGATCCTGGCCGTTCTGCAAAGACATGTTCTCAGCTTCATATAACACAAGCTCTTCACACGTGGGTTTTACCTTTTACTGTGATATATTACCACCACTCTCCCGTCGAAAATGATTCTGGGCAACCGTTTTGCACGCGTTTTACATTGTCTTAATCGGTGTGCACACTAAGTTCAGACTATCGTCTGTGATAGTCTGTGTAAATTGTACTATGGCATGATGAAGAAATAGAAATATCAGTTTACATGGCATCGTATTATACAACAATGACATAGAACTTTAGTAATGTAATAAGTTACTGTAATGTATTCATCATGCGACAGTTCAATTAATAAGGACAATAAACGTTTTACATGTGGACAGATTTACAGTTTCCACATGGTTGTTAACTCTACCCTTGCCCTGTTCTTCAGAGATAGCCAGAGCCGATCAGGAATTACTTTCCACAACTTTACAATGTTTAATCAATGTCATGTGTCTCTGCAGATCGGAGAAATTAGGTTATAATGCTGGGCACTGTAGTCAGCGTAGTTCAAGTAACAAAGGCGTTTGATGAAGTCAGTGGACACTTTTCAGTCTGTTGAATCATAACTTGCGGTATTTCAGGTCACGAAAGAACTGGGTTCCCGCAACGACAATTCAATGGTGTGCGTACTTTAGACTGGCTACACACAACGCAAGACAACGTCATGTCCCTACTAGAGCAGTCGTTAACTGTCTTAGAGAGGCATGTTTTCCAATTCCAGCTACTCAACGACAGTGTTGACAACATTAACCCTCCTGACCTTTTTGTAAAGTTTCATCGTTTTACCATTTTTCATATACATCAAATCTAGAGCACGACAATACAGTTACGGTCGTACTTTGCTTGCGACTGGCTTTAGACAACACGTGTATGTTAATATGATGAAAATACATATGGTGTTTAAGCCATATATCTTTGCAACAGTTTATTATCACGACCAGGCAATATGTCAAAAAAATTGATTGATTGGGGTTTAACGCCGCTTTTAACAATTTCTCAGTCATATTACGATAGGGGAACCAATCTATCGATTGTCTTTCGTGTTCCATGTATACAGAGATCGAATTAAATTGATCATTGATCTTTACTTTTATCATCTTAATACGGCCAATTTCCCCGTCAGTGTATACACTTTATAAAAACACAGTTATGTTTGAAGTGATTTATTTCAAATTATTACAAGGTTGCATGTTGCACCTCTAGCCGCTAAGTTGTTGGAGCCTGCGTACAAAAAGAAAAAGAACTAAATTAGCAACACATAATGCAAAATAACAGGCATTACAGCATTAAGCAATGCATATAGTATCGTTCCATAAGTCGTTATTATTTCATGATCCATTTAAGACAAATAACATTATATGGCTCATTTGGCATCTTCGTCATGTACACACCACAAAACAGGACAATCGGAATCAAATGATTCTCAAATAGCTAGAAATGAAATTTGGTTTTCATCTTTAACCTCGTATTCGTATCGTAGAGTTAAAAGCATCATGGAATTGACAATTTTCGCGTTCAGGTTCCAATCCAATCCGCTCCAACCCGTTCTGAAATCGCTCACTCGCTGTAATAACTATGATTGAATATTTGCCGTTCCGTTCATTGTGATCGCCTTTTAAGCTCACTTTGAAAGTTTTAAGTCGATCAAAGTCTGTTCAATGTGTAATGACCTTTACTCATTTGTTATCATTTATGTAAAATAAGTACCAGAATTTTGGGATTTGTTTTAATAATCTTGTTCAGAAATATACTGTATACAGTCTAAAACCATTACACACACGAACAACCAATTACGAATACGTAATCAAAGCTAATCGAAATCACTCAATATCCCTTAATCCATAATTGATAATTGTTCTACAATACAACCATATTTAAAATCGATAAAAATATAAAAAGTTACCGATCTTGATCTTTGTTAATTATGTGTATTCTTTTAAGATCATCTCAAGAGCCTATGATTGAAAGACCATTTCTATACTATCTACTGTTTAATTATTCCGTTAGATTGAAATATATCAACATATAATACTTTTTAAATATATATGCTTTTCCACATAGACTGTTAGCCCATTGGGGAAAGAGGAATTACGCTTGTCACAGTGAAAAACAAGCATGTGCTGCGAATTCGTTCATTATACACGCGTTTTATTCACAAGTGGCATCAAGTAGTAATACGACACACCATAAACACAGAATACTTACTCGCTGCAAGCAGGCGAACATAAGTAACTCGCAACCAAAGCGCCACCAGGTACGAAACTGAGCGCACCTGGGCATCCTGTGTTCACGCATGCATCTAAGGCCATGCCTGATCCAATGGCATTCTGTAAGATTGATACCACACTGGAAACTGAAAAAAATATAAATCTTTTTGATTATAAATTAAATCGAGAACTAATTTCACAGAATAGTTCAACAGAATTTCCGCCAATACCTTCCTATCTCCAAGCCGTATTTTATCCTTTTATCAATGGTATGTCTGATTTTAAAACATATGGTCACAGTGACTTTAAACTTCAAACACTTTAATGTGCGTGGCCAGGTTCATTGTTAAGCTCTCTCTCAATTCATGTTGATGTTACTCATTGTCAATGTTAACAAAAGAATGATTAATCTGACTTTTTTTATTATACTCACGATCTAATCCAAAACTATCGAGGATAAATCTTTCCTCAATGCTTGCACACCACACGATTGGGAGGAGAACAAGGATACACAACAAAACTCTCATGATTGATGGCTGTAGATAGAAATTGTGAAAATGAAAAATACCAAGACGAAAAATCAATTTACGTGCAATTCGTATTATAATATACACTAAAAGGCCAATATATCGTTCACCTGAAGTTAATAACACATAAAAAGTATAAAATATCGCCTTCTACTAAATACCAGTTACATGCAGAAAATGACGTCAGATAGGAAAAGGACTAAAGTATATGTAAAAGAACTCTTCTACGCTCCAAAATGACACAATTTCTATATATGTCGGACTATATGGTTCAATATGTGTTTTCTTGCATGTTTTCTGTGAAACTTTACATTAAGTCATGGTGATGCATTTTGTCCTTTAAATAAATTATTTGGCACTTCTCTTATTTGATAAAATATGAAATTATTTCGTTAAAACATATAGAAGCGATGCCAGATTAAACATTGAAGCCATGTACAGCAATCAATATTACCCATCATCAAATAATTTACCACACCAGAAAAAAATGATTTAATTCTACAAAGTGAAACACTGGTACATACCTCCATATTGTTGTTTATTTTATTTGTCTTGTCATTGGGGTCACATTTTTTGAAATATCAAGGAAAACGCTTACACAAACATTAATAAGTGCAAAGAGAAATGTATGAAAAAAACCCACCACCTTTAAAATTAATAAATGAACAGTACCTTGGTTCGCAAAGTTTCAAAATGAAATCTCGAAGTGAGGTCTACAGCTAAAAAGCCTGCTATTTATAGTATAAATTTTATACAGATAGATAAGCTTACAGGATTGTCTCTGCAGCCCCTCGCGGTCTTGGCACGTGGCATTGACGCTCGTAGAACCCACCTACTTCTAAATGTACATGATGTAACACTTGTCGAGTAGTTTGGTTTGACACATCCGCTGGAAAAATGTTTTATCAGGAATACTGGGAGTTAACACGACACACAATTAAAAAGAAATGAGGTGAAATCAGATTTTCCTCGTTTGGGACCGTATGTCAATTTCCAAACATTGTTTTAATGGTCGTTTGCTGCAAAGACAACCCAACTCGTCTGCATCTAGGAAAGGGTAAGACACTGTTAATCGTGATAACAATGCTCAGTTCAACAGGGATGCATTAACCCACCTTAAATAATGAAGTTAAACGTATTTGGAAGTCAACGAAAACAGTTGTTTGGTTCATCTGGTCCTCAATCGAATGATAGTTCCGGGCGAAAAGGGGATTTATTTGCATAATCCATAAGAAAGCCTTTACAGTCTGCCTCTACATTCATGGCTCGTGGACATCATTTCAAAAGCGGTGTCATTTGTTTCATTTAAACCTTTCCTACGTTCAACAAATCTGCAGTAGACGACTTTGAAATATTATGGAAAGTTTATACAAATGGAAGAATAATAATATAATATAGTTGTAAGTTTTGCTCATTATTTCCCCATTTCCCGCAATGTTTTGAAAGGTTCTCTGCTGCAGAGGCGTCAGAAAGCGTTGACATATGGAGAGGTTTAAATACTCCTCCATACGGTATAAACACGGGGAAAATGAAACACAACTTCTCGTCGCTAGACGCTGAACATGAGAGTTTGCTATATGAGAGCCTCGTCTCGTCATTTGGTTGTTAGCAAGGTGCTCGTTAGAGCCAATTGCTATAGTAACCACATTTCGAAAAGACGCATCATTTTGAGACTGGAATCTAGACTACTGTTTTACGATATCGGCATTGAATTACTTCACATCTGTCT